>VWZF01005269.1:556431-581519 GCA_013396755.1 Sclerurus mexicanus | reverse complement strand
GGGCGCGGACGGGCCCGGCGCCTGCCCTGCGGGCGGAGGTCGCGGGGGGGCGGCTGTGCTCCTGACACCCTTCTTTCCCTTGGAAAGTGCGTGGGTTTAATGAGCAGCCTCTTATCGCGCCCTCTCTCTTCCCTTGGTTTTTTGTGGGTTGGTTTTTTTTCTCCTTTTTTTTTTTCCCCCTGTTTTTCCTCCTGACTCGGGGCGGCTTTCACTTTCGCGTCCCTCCAGCGAGCGCCCCGCCGCTCCGGCCGGGCTGAGCCGGGGGTGCTGCGGGCTGGGCTCGGGCCTCGGAGCCGAGCGCCTCTCGGGCACCGCCGTGGTGGGGGAAACAGCGGAACCGGCAAAGCCGAGCTCGTGGGCGGCGAGCCAGGTCTGGGCCCGAATGAGAATGGGTCCAGGCTCTTTTAAAATCGTAGCTGTTCCCTCTGCCTCTTCACGTGAATGCCATTGCTCAGGCGAAACCGTTCTCCCGTAGTTCCTGCCGCCCTGTTTTGGACCACCACCCTGCTGTGTCTCCAAATTAACTTGTCATGTTTACTTGCCTGTTCTTCTGAGTTGCCGCCGCCGCTGCATGTGCGACGTCCCTTGGCTCTAAGTTCATGGTTGTCTTTGTATCGGTTTATCCTTACCTCGTTTATTTGAAATTTTTTTTAAGTCTTAGGTTAGCTTGATGTCACAAAGTTAAAAATTTGGAGTTAACATTGTTTTCTATTGTAGTATTGTAGGTCCTAAATTTCACCTGTAGCAGTAAAGGATAATAGATTGTACTTCTCTGTCCACAGCTGAGGCCTAAGACACAGTTCTGATTAGAGAATATTCGAAAGGTGCTTCTGTTATTTTAAATTTTTATTGTTTTTATTGTGGGGGTGTTTGTGCGGGTTTTGGTTTGTTTTTTTTCAGATTGCTTGTCCTTGGCTTTCTGATGCTCACAGATCTTTCCACAGTCTGTTGGAAGAAACTGCTGTCCCAGTGTCAGGACAGGAATACAAAGTCTTTAAAAGCAGTGCTTCCAATGCTAGTTTTCAAGCACTTTTTGTAGCATCTGTACTGGGATTATTTCAAGGCCGTGAATCTGCCTAAGCGTACACCTGAAACGTAGCATAGGCAGGAAATTAATTTCCTTGGCCTGATGCTTAGTTCATAGCTCATTTCTAGCTTTTGTAGGAAGAAGGAACTTACAATGTGTTTTGTGTGATTAGCCTCTGCTTTGCTTCAGTGGTTTGCATTCCTCAAAAAAAATTGCCTTAATATCTTTTTTTTTCTGTGCCCCAGTTTGCAACACTGCAGAAGATGCTGCATTGTAGCTGTGCAAACTCACAATGTGATCTTTCCTCTCTTTCCTTATGTATTTTGCTTATCAGTAAAAATAGTTAATGGGATTAGTATTTATTGTTCTTTCTGGCTGTTTGAAAAGAACAAGGCAGCTGGGACTTCTGCACAACTGTTTCAAGCTTTCTGCATTTCATGGACAGGGGAGCTCTACATGCTTTCAGGTTGTTTTGGAGATTATGGCCAGTGATGAGACCTAGAGTCTTAAAATTGATGGGAAGTTAAAACAGCAGAGTTGTCCTTCTATGCCTTTAAATTCTGCATCATTGACCTGTTGTGAATTGGCTCAGCTTAAACTCAGCTGAAGGCATTTTGGCAGGCCATCCATATATTTATTTTATGATATACTCTAATTTCAACAAAGAGCTTGATAAAGAATATTTGTAGGAATGTTGGCTTTGCTCTTGCACTTGTCATTAGCGCTTTTCCTGCTTGGGTGACGTTGTTCTTTGTAATGCTGAGGGTGATGTATAAAGGCAAATTGAATGAAGGAGCCACAAACTGAAATTAAAGTAGAAGTGATAGCGTCTTTGATGCCAATGGGTGTTTCTTGGTGAAGATGCATTTCCTCTAAGGTAGTTCCTGTTCTGTCGCCTGGGATTAGGGAAAGAGATCTCTGAGATACTGCTGGTAACACACACTGCTGTGACTGCAGGGAGGAATATACAGCGAAGCAAGAAACTGTACAGACTGCATAAATCAGCTGCAAATACCACCTTGCTAGGCTTGACTGAAGGAACTGCTTGACTGAAGGGATCCGATACAAAGTCTCTAGGTACACTTTAGTACTGAGAGGCAAATGCCTGAAGGTTCTGCTTCATATTTCAGCAATGAATTTGACTTGAGCAACAAAAGTACTGAACTGTTTGTTTTCTATTAGTATTAGTACAACTGTGGTGTTAAGTTGGTCTCAGTTTATGCCTGCGCAGTAAGACCTTCATCATCTCTTTCTTTTCTTTTGAGGTCATGAAACGCGTACGCACAGAACAGATTCAGATGGCAGTGTCCTGCTACCTCAAGCGCCGTCAGTATGTGGACTCGGAAGGTCCCCTAAAACAAGGGCTGAGGCTGTGTCAGACTGCTGAAGAGATGGCAGCTAATCTCACAGGTAATTCTGTCCTATAGTCTGTGAGTACTTGGCAGAGTTGTGAGTATGTATATTGGCAATTCTGTGAGTTTGTCTGCAGATTTGGACAGTGTTTTGAAATAAATTTCTCAGTGTGAATTCCGCACGAGTATGTACTTTTGAAGAATGAAAATGTGGACTAAAGTATAATAAGGTGATATTCATGGTCAGTGAAACAGCAGGTCAGAGTAGTGGAAAATACATGTGTTGTATCCCAAAGAACATGAAGTTCAATGAGTAGTGGTGCTTTGGGATGGATATAAGAGCCGAGATGAGAAATTAAATAGAAGCAGGAAAATCTATTGTACCTTTGTACTCCAGGAGAGTTATATCATGTGAAGTGGAAGAGATAAAGCTGTCTTTTTCTGGGCTAGTCAGGTTTGTAGTTGTGAAAGCTCTACTCTGTTACTTGAGGGGGGGAAAAAATCCAAAACCTTTGGTGGATGAGACAGTTTATTTCCCTGCATGCCCTTTCTCCTCTTTCTAAAAGGTTTTCGAATCCTGCCACACTACTTGATTTTCAAATTGTCTGTGACAGTTTTCATTGTAGTTATTTTTGTTATAAGAAATTCTGCTACTTGAACACGTACAAGTACCAGAAGGATGCAAGCAATGTGGAGGTTATAGAGGTTAAATTTACTTGTAAAAGTAATAGAAAATATGGGATGACCTTTGAGTGAAAATGCAAGGAGAAAATGTTTTATGTTAATGAATCTGCTTAGACTGTGACTGTATCCTAGGCTAAGAGGAGTGCTGGAGACCCTAGTTACTTGTGATACAACCTGATTTGAAGAGTTGCTGTTTAGCTCTCTGCTTGTGGCTAGCTGAGATTGTGTGCCAAAATAGCTTTTCCCACCCCTGGAGTATTTTGCCATAGTTAACAATCCAAAGATGAATGACTTGTGGGGCTGAGACTCTCAAGGGCCTGAAAGAAATTGGATACTGTTTAGTTATTTAGAAGTGACTTAGGTCTTGCTAGTATTTTTCATTTCCTCGCTTTTTTCGGCATAACTATCAAAAGTTTGTTGCACATCTGTGAAAAAGTACTGGGGGAGATGGGGAAGGAATGAAACCAAAGTAAGATGCTGAACTGTTTTTCAGTGAGAGATTTTATGTGAGAAGTGAGTACAAAGGTCAGCATTGAAATGGGCTTAGACTGTGATACCAACCATACCAGGTGGCATCATGCAGAAAAAAGTTTCCATGAAGTGTGTGAATGAGTGTGTGATTGGGTTTTGTCTTTTTACTAATCTTCCACCAAATGTTATTACTAAATTTCATATTAGTCTGTGTCCTCTTGCCAGTGAATGGGTTTTGTGGATGGTGAGTCACAATTTAGTCATCAGTTTTCAATAGAACTGAAAATGGTCTACTCTCATGTATTCAGCTGCTTACTACTTCTTGTTAAACATGCTCATTTGCTAGCTAACTAGCTGTCAGCGAGCATGCTGCAGTTCCATGAATGACTGTTGAAAAAGCAAAATCCAGCTTGTTACTTATTCTGAGGCCAAAAATACTTTCTGCTGCAGTCATCTTAGTTTTGCAAACTGAATAAAAACTGAGCAGATTGTAAAGCCTGCATTGCCTTGTTTTGGGGGAAGTGATCAAATATGTTTTTCTGAAGATGGTTTTGCTTTTTCCATAACAAAACTCACCTTTCTTTCAGCTTGTTTGTTTGACCTTTAAATTAACTAGCCTGTGTAAATGGGAGAGTTGCTTGCTTCAAAGCATCTTTATCTTGTGACCTCTTTTACAGTGTAAAGTGGCCTCAGTTTTTGGTTTGAAGTAGGTTTGTTCAGCCCTTCTCCAGTTCTTCATATATTTCCTGTATCTGTACGGCTCTAATTTCACAGAATCACAGAGCAGTCCGGGTTGGAAGGAACCTCAGATGATCATCTGGTCCCCTTTTTTGTGGGAGTGGGAGCCCAGAGGAGATTATTTAGGACCGTGTCCCATCTCAGCTGCAGTAAAATACAGCACAGAGTTTCCTTGTGACTATCCTGTGTTTCTTTAAAAAACTAGAATAATATCTGAGGACAGAATGAGTGACCAAGAAACAGGGTCCTGTCAGCATATAGTACTATCTGAAATAATGTAAAATTATGCATCATCATGGTCACTCAAAAGATGAATCAGTTGCTGTTAAACAGCATTTACAGTAGCCCCACATTTGTTAACCGGAAGCAAATCTACTGGTAGCACATATGTGAGACCAGAAGGGTACTGTCCATATCCCTAAGTTAGAAGTGAGTTCCTTTGAATTTGCTATCAGGTCGCATAGCTGGCTCCACTTACTCAAAGTCAAGCAAAGGAGCAGATGTTTCCAGTAGATGTTCCTGTGACTGCTGGAGAAGGTGAAAAAGAAACTATAGTAGGTTTATTAATGTATGAGGATATAGCCAGTGTTTTATTTCTGCCAAGAGGAAAATATGCTTGAAATTTTACTCTTGCTTTGGAATCAGTTGAGCTCTTGATCCTTTTTGCAGTTCTGTTGGTGTAAAGTTTTGGAAAGGCAAAGAATTAGAACTTAATTTGTTACGATTGTCTGGTGAAAGAATAGGGCATAATGATTGTCGAGACTACTTCAGAATAGGTAGACAAAGATGATACTCCACTTTCTGAAGTACAAAGCACACCTTAATTTTGGAATTAAGTTGCTTATGCAGAAAAAGTTGTGGCATAGAGAGAACACTTCATAAAGTCAAGGCCAATGCGTTGTGCTTGCATGGCATGAGCAGGGTGGCAAGTCATTCCCATTCCTGTGGAAATGAGACCACCAGAACTCTGAAGAGTTGACCCTTGTATGTAATCCGGTGACACAGCATAAAAGACAAGCTGTCTCATTTCTGTTTTTCTTTGCTTTTACAGTGAGCAGTATGGGTGAAATTGAAAACTGACACCATTCTTGAGTTACTACATGTGCATGCAGTTTACTTTCTCATGATGAATGTTGATTATATTAAATTTTAAGTGCAAATAGCAGAGCTTTTTACATTAGCTGTGAAGTACTGCCAGTATGTGAGCCTGGAGTTCTTACCAATTCTGAGCTTCTGAAGCAGCCAGGCTGTAGAAAGCTCAGTGTAGCTGTACCTTCCAGCAGGTTGTATTTGTTTATTTCCAAACTGATTTAAGAGACAGTAGGGTATTAGTGCTGAAATCTGCTTGGGTTTTTTTTTCCCAAGAGGGAATGATGAGCACAGCCCAACTCTCTAAAAGCTGGACTCATCTTGCCCTGGAGAGTTGGTAAACACACCTCCTGTATTTACGGAAGCTGAAAGAAGATAGACCTGTGTCTTACCAGAGGGAGAGAGAGGAGAATAGGGACAGGCTGCCTGTGTACCATGTGCTGATCTCTTTCTAATTAGAAGCATTGAGATGAGCTGGAGGCTGGCCTATCTCTCTTTAGCACGTGAACATTTGATGTTGTTATTGTTTATAGACTTCCAGGGATGTCAGAGCTGTGCCTCTGTGGTGAGCCAAATGCTGGAACAAAAAGAAACCCAAATCACTCAAAAGTAGAAAATCAAAGAGAGAGAATGGAAGGTGGGGCAGGCCAGGGGAGACTGAAAGAAATTGAAGTGAAAGTAATAAAAATAGGGTTTGTGGAGAGGAAGACAGGAATTGGGGGTGGAGGGAAAGGAAAATAGTGAAACTCTTTACCCTCTTGTGCTTTATTTAGAAGAACAGAACTTGTGTTTCTAATCACTTGTATTTGCATATGCTTGGGGTATGTTGGTGCATGTCTGAAAACTTGCACAGAGTCCCCCGTTGGATTCCAAGCAGTTAGCAGAACAGCAAAGGTTTGCTGCCAGAGAAGAAGCCAATTCCCTTTCTAAGTAGTTCAGAACTACTTTCATCAGAATCAATACTGGTTCTGAAAAAGTTTAATACCGTCTCAGGAGACTGTAACAATTGGGTTTGTGGTCAGTTACCAGCCACCCTTTAACCTAAAATCCTCAGGGAGGAGGGCACATTTTGATTAAAAATTATTAAGTTTGCTTAGAGATTCAGTGTGTTTTTACCACCTTCTCCATGAGACTTAGTAAATGATAATGATTATAATTTGTTGTAAACTGTAATGATTGGGACAAAGAATTTGAGAATCTGAGGTAGTGTCACTGCAAACCTGCGAACAGTGGGTGGTGGAACCCACTGAAAAAGAAACTATGTTTTGAGGAAAGTTGTAGATTGCTTTCCTCATCTTTTTTGAGTACATAGTAAAACCACTGAGTTGTAACACTGTTAAAGGATCTGTGATTGGTGTTACTCTGAATTTTTTGGGAACTTAAGGTTGTATTTGAAAATTTTAAAATGTGTTCTGGGTGGAGCAGGTGAGTTGCTGAGATTTTTTGAGGGTGTGGGGTGTTAGCTTTCAGTATACTAGGTTGTTAATGCCCCATTTAGGTGCTTTGAACTGTTATACATGGATGGTTTGAAAGATGAATTGTCATCTGAGTGGCTGCTTGGATTTTATGAGAAGCTTTGTTTCCAGACACACGTGCAAAACTCCTTAAATCCCCATTTAATGTTTACTTGTTTTATTTCACAGTTCAATCTGAGTCTGGTTGTGCCAACGTTGTGTCTGCAGCTCCCTGCTTGGCGGAGCCACAGCAATATGAAGTACAATTTGGACGATTACGCAATTTTCTCACAGGTAAGTACCAGGAAGCAAGGAAGAGGAAAACAGCTGATTTTTTTTTCTTTTTTCTTGTCATTTCAATGAGTAAAGGACACTGTAATAAAATTCAGAATCATGTCTCCAACAAGATTTTGACTTCTAGTTTTGATATTTCAGTTACTACAAATAGAAATATTTAATTAGTCTTATTTTGGTTGTTCGCTGTGTGCTGAGTAGCTTTGAATTTTGTAGATGTCTGTTTTCCCTTTCTTGTTCAAGCATTTGGCCTTTTAGATCTAGACAACAGCATACATACACAGGACAAGAGGAAGATTAGTGTTTTATGTGAAAGGTGGGTAACTTAGAAATGAAATTAGTTCTCTGCTGTCTCCTAGTTTAGGGGTTTTAATTTTATCCATAATTAGCTTATTTTTATCAGGGTCTGGATTTCTAAGGGAGAATTTGTTCCCTTACAGTTATTTACACTGGCTTTGAGACTGGAGGGATATGACACAGTAAAAAAATTCTCATTCTGTAGTGATGCAGAAGACAATAATGATTTTTCTTTGTTTTTTTATAATCAGTATTTTTTTCAAAAAAAAGGACTCTTGAGAATCTCCTTATTTCTTCTATGAGTCTCCAATGTGGGAAGAAGAAAGCAGATAGAATTTTTAGGGAATGATACTAAGGAAAGTGAGGTTGTCACTGCTCCTGCCTTTGGGCTTATCAACATTTGTCCAGTGTAGGGATTTGATCCCACTGCACATAACATCAGTATTAATAAATATGATAGTTGTTGAAGGGAAGAGAAGGAGGCAAGCAGGAAGGCAGAGGCAGAAAAGAGTGAAGTCTTAGAACCTTGCCAGCTACAACAGTTACACACCTTTGCACTTGAGTATTTGAGGTAAATCCTTATGGTTTAATAGATTTTTGAGAAGTACGATTGCTCTGTTCAGTCGCTTAATTGCTTGGGGAAGCGCTATGCATAGTTTTGGTGTTCAGGTTGACAGTTTTCGGGTTTTTTTTTTCATCCCTCTTGCTCTGTTTTGATATCTTACCTGCATGAACTACTTCTGTTTCTTCAAGGGTGTAACTTGCCAGCCAGCCACAAACACATCAGGACACTTCCTATCTCTGTGGTGCCTGCCACCACTGAGGAGTGGGCATGGGATTAGGGGTACTGAATAGTTTAAGAATTACTAGAGTAATTCCTAAGTTAACTAGGCTCTAGTTCAACCAGCTGCTCAAAGCAGGGCAGGATGAGAGTTTGATCAGGTTACTCAGAGCCTTTTTCAGTCAGCCTTAGAAAATTAAAGAGTGTGGAGATGGCTCTGCGGCCCTGGGACCTGTCTGCAGGGCTGATCGATTTGGTAAGAATTTCCCTTGCAGCAGCTTGCCTATTCTCCTTCCACTGACCAACTCTGAGAAGAGTCAGGCTCTTTTCCTGTGTAATGTTCCACTGGGTACTGAAGGCAGCAGTTGAATACCCCCTTAATCTTCTCCAGGCTAGACAGACCCAGCTCCTGTGACCTCTCTTCCTGTGTTCCTAAGGAACATTTTCTTTATTCCTGTTTCTGTCAGCTTCCCATTTTTTCTCCACTGCAGAGTGAGGTCCTTTCTCTTGTTGCATTTTTGGACTAGTGTACCTGGAGAGAAAAGAGCACCTGCTGGCTGCCTAGAGCTTTTACTACATGTGGACCACTGTTTTCACTGGCTTTGGCCCAGTTTCAGTGGGACAGGAAGGAGAATGATGCTTAAGTATGAAAGCACAGCACACATACTCTGTAGTTACTCGTATAGAAATGAGACAGAGGCACAGTATGGACCAGAGAAGGTCTGGAAGAGTACTTAGTACAGAGGAAAAACAACCTAATGGAAATAGGAAAAAATGGATATGCATTGGTGAGTGGCAGGAGGGAAGAAAAAGTTGAAAAGCAGCAATGTTTTTTGCATATTGAGAATCAGCAATGCCTATTTGTTTTCCAGTAATTTGGACCATTTGGTCCTCTGGTAGTTACTCATTGTGGCCCTGTATGTTGCCATGGTGTTCTGCTGCAGGGCTCTGCTTCCTCACAGCTTCCTGTAGCTGGCAAACAGCCCCAAGAAGCTGGTGAAGGAGGGGTGGAGCTGTTGCACAGATCAGTCTCTGCAAGGTACAGCACAGCCTAATCAGGGCTTTGTTACACTGTGTACTAGGAATTACTGCTGGGATTTGCCTTGGCAGAGAGAGAGAAAGCATGTACATGGGCAGCCACAGAAATACAAGAGCACAGCATATTGCAGTACATTTTGGAAACTAGCTTCCTTTCCCCTGGAGACAAATCATTTCCATCCAAAGCACAACATGCAAGTTTTATTGAAGCTAAGAGAAAAAAAGCCACCAAAGCTCAGGCCTATACAAGCTCGGTAAATAATATTGACTTAAGCACTTAAATACTATTTTAAATATAGTGAATAAATTTTAAAGTTTCTTTATTTCAATAAACAAATGGCATAGTTTTTCTTCTTAAATAAACAGAGGAAATTCAACTGTCATGTATTTTATGAGGTGGTATATTATTAGCTGTCCCACACCTAAAAGTGGGTTTTGAAATCTCTGCATTTTGTTCTGACAACGTTCCTCGCTGATCTGACAATCTCTGTTCAGGTCTGTAATGGGTGCTGTACCCACTTTAAGTGACAGAAAAGGTTTACTTAAACATGCCAACAAAATTCTCCTTTTGCTTACTCTCTGATGCCACTGTCAAGGCTTTTCCTGTAATTGTCCTTACTTTGTTTTCCCATTAGAAAGAGGATTGAAAAATCATTCAAAGTTTGTTGCTGTTTTTTGTATAGATTCAGATTCTCAGCACAGCCATGAAGTGATGCCTCTTCTATATCCCCTCTTCGTCTACCTCCATCTGAACATGGTCCAGAATGGCCTAAAAAGCACAGTGGACAGTTTTTACAGCCGCTTCCATGGCATGTTCTTGCAGAATGCCAGCCAGAAGGATATCATTGAACAGTTGCAGACTACCATGACTATTCAAGATATCCTGTCCAACTTGAAGCTCCGGGCTTTTCTGGATAACAAATATGTCATCCGCCTTCAAGAGGACAGCTACAACTACCTTCTTCGCTACCTCCAAAGTGACAACAACAACGCCCTGTGCAAAGTCCTGACCTTGCACATTCACCTGGATGTGCAGCCTGCCAAGAGGACTGACTACCAGCTCTATGCTGGTGGGAGCTCCTCACGCAATGAGAGCAACGGCCTGGAACCCAGCGATGTGCCGGCTTCCATTCTGCAGAATGAGGCAGCGCTGGATTTACTGCAGGACAGCATTAAACGTGTCAAGGATGGGCCCCCTTCCTTAACGACCATCTGTTTCTATGCCTTCTATAACACAGAGCAGTTGCTGAACACTGCAGAGATTTCACCAAATAGCAAGCTGCTTGCTGCGGGGTTCGATAATTCCTGTGTGAAGCTGTGGAGCCTGCGTTCCAGGAAGTTAAAATCTGAGCCCCACCTCGTTGATGTGTCCCGCATCCGTTTGGCTTGTGACATCTTGGATGAGGAGGTCTGGATACCTTATTTTGAGCATGCATTGTAGGAGTATGTCTTGTTCTTTCCTGGAGTGGTTGTAAAAGCTGCACTAAAGTGCAGTGAGTTTGTGCTTAGGTCATAGTTTGCTAGTCCT
This sequence comes from Sclerurus mexicanus, assembly GCA_013396755.1. NCBI lineage: Eukaryota > Metazoa > Chordata > Aves > Passeriformes > Furnariidae > Sclerurus > Sclerurus mexicanus. Next base: position 570,766 of record VWZF01005269.1, on the reverse strand, counting down.
AGGTTCTGATCTCCCTCCTCCAGCTGTCCTTGAACAGATGACAGTAGACAGGCATCCAGGTAAGGACAAGTGTCTAGAGTAGACTCCTTTCCCTGAGGAGCATGGGGCCTTCGTAGGGATGGGAAGATGAAACAAGTAGATATGGACAGTAAAAACATAGTACTGAATGAAAACTAGAAGGACAGGAGCTCAGAACAACTAGGCAAAAGGGTAGAGAAAAGGGTAGAAACACAGAAAGAGGAAAATAAAGTAAGGAAAGAGCCAAAAGAGTCTGATCTGATGTCTAAGTGTAAAACTGCATTTCAGGCATCACCTTAACCAGATGTGAAGAGTTATCATGGAAAAATTATGCAAAATATCTCTGTTAAGGAATCCAAAGTGTAGAAACTTCAGAGGCTCTGTGCTCTGGAGTGCTAGAGATGTGTGTACCTTCACTTTTTTTGCCTTCTAGTCACACCCTTTCCTCCCCTCTTGACACAGCTGCCCAAGTAGCATTTTATATCTGGATAGATATCAAAATTTGTGACTCTTCTGTTGTTTAATCACTCCCCTCTTGAAAAAAAACCAAAAGCCTCATTTTGTTCTTGTGCTGAGCATTTAGCAGTAGAAACAGCTTTTTTCCCCACTACTTTTTCTTCTCCTAAAAAATAGCAGCAGGGTTGTGTTTATTTTGGAAGGGTTCAGAGAGCGTGGTGTATGCAGAGATCTGTGAGTAGGGATTGCTTCATTAGTCAGCTTGAGAACAAGAGGCAGGCATTGAGGTGAGACAGGACAGCAGCATACTCACTGCTTCCCAGGTTAACACTTTCTGCAGAGTGAGCAGGTAAGTGGGTCAGACTAGACTAAGATGGAGCTATGGATTCATTTTCATTATAAGCTGCAGGAGTTCATAGGACATGTGACTGTATTGCCCATCATGGAAGCCAAATGTCAATAACCTGCAACAGAGGAGAATTTGGTAAATCAGCAGGTCACATTTGGCTCTGGACTATAGAAAAGTGAGATATTTCCAGGTAATCAGGATTGTGTGTATTAGCTTTTTTTGGCATATAGGCACATACTTGCATATTGTACATGTATTATGAAACAGCCATGGAAGCTTGACTGCAAATGGCTGTTGTTGGCTGTTTGATGTTTTGTGTATCCTGCAGTTTTTGTGCACAGATCTAGAACCAAAAGCTGGTCAAAGACCAGCACAAAGTCATTGTTGCCCTGAATAACTTCCACCGCTAACAAAACAAATAGTGACCTGACCAGGAGTTCAAAGTTAAGGGAGGATACCAGCCTGAACACACTGTTGGTTACCAAATGCAAATTAAAGGCCTTTGATTACAAATAAAGTAATTTCCTTTATCTGGGAGCCCTAAATGAAAATATTGGAGGTGGGAACAGACCAGCACTTGCTTGGGTGCAATGGGAGTGAAAGCCACAGGTACTAAGACCAAACCAGACCACCCCGACTGGGCTGCTGTTACCAGTAATGCAGCTCCATGTGAGCATGGGCTGTGTTTCAGACTGTCACTGCAGTCTAATGAGCAGCAATTAAAAATCTGATGAAAACTTTGGCAAAGAACAAAAATCCTGAATGTGCTTTGACGTTACTTCAGTGAGTTCTATAGAATAACTTGCGAGGATGTTAAAATTTGGTTTGATTGGTTTCTGTATTGTGTAATTAGCTTTGGATACTGTGTTTAAGTAGTAATGCATGAAATAATTAATCATCACCTTGGTTTCTGATTTGCTGCAAGCAAATAGGTCCCTCTATGAAATTATAAAGGTCTAAAATTATGGTAGTTTCAGTGGATCTTGTTCAGGGTGGCACTAAAGCTGCACTATTCAGTTTAGTTTATTAACTCTTCTGTGTGTGCATGTATATATACAAATGCATATATTTATCTCTATAAATGAGATTGAGATTCGGAAAAAGTGTTATAGAACAACATTTTTTCCTAGTTTATGTAAAGCCTTTATGTCACTAAGGTCAAAATCATCTTCTGGGGTAGTTTTAGTGAATTTCGTTCAGTGTGATGCCACAGTGTACTTCACCAGTGTCATCTTTCTTCTTGGAAATAGGAGAGGCTTATTATTTTGGGATGCAGTGATTTTGTTTTCTTTATAGTAGCATCTCATAAATGCCACTTTTTAGTCTCTCTTACTTAAGTCCTGTATAAAAATGTCATCTTGCAGCTGTGCAAATGGAATGTATTGTCTGTGTCTTTGCAATGCTTATCACATGCCAATCTTTTGCCATGCTTATCACTGGTACTACCTAAGTGAACAGCAGAGAATAATTGTCTGTTCCAAGCTGCACGAATGGCAGCTGTTAAATCCTATGAAGGCTAAGACTCGACCCTATTTAGCTCTGCTTCTAAGGTTCTGCTTTTAAGTGCAGTGGTCCTTCAAGTGATAATGAGCAGGGATGATGCTGACATCTTGTTCAATGGCAGATGGGAGGGAATTCTGAAAGGAGCGATAAGAAATGTCCTGCAATAAGGGTCATCCTTCCCCATCTTTCCCTGCTAGGAAATCTCTACTGTAGGCAGGTAAGAGGTCTTCCCTTTTGACATCTTAAGAACACTGCAGAATGAGAAAGATGACACCCAGGGAAACCTGTTACTAGTTAAGAAAAAAAAAAAAAAAGAGGGGCGTGAGATTTTGTTTTGTTTTTCTTTGAGGATGATATTGTTGCTTTTTTGAGACTTACTCATTCCCTTGAGGTGTATGCTGGGTGGAAGACCAAGATAATTTTTCTCAGATAGATGTTTGCTGCTTATGTGGTTAAATGTATTAACAATAAATTCTTCTGGGTCCAAGTGACTGTCATGCAAAATCCCTTACTGATTTAAGTAAGAGCTGAGGATTTGCGTAGTCTGTCCATTGGTGTCTTCAGTAACAAAACATGCCAACGTTTTTGCTCTTTTCAGTTTCTTATTAATATAATTTTTTGGAGTCTTCTACTTGCTCAGGAAGATTTCCTGTTCCGTGTTAGAGTAAGTTTTTCTTTAGCTCATTTTAGTAGTGTTGGTAGGTTTTCCAGTTCTATCCTGTTACTTAAAATCTGTTTTGATAGTCCTTTTCAAAATAGATCGAAATAGTTCAACTAATAAAACATAGCCTTTAGCATGTGTAGGTTATTGATTAACATAGACATATTTAACTTAATTTCTTGTCTGTTCCAAGGGAATGCAAATAATTTATGCTAACCTGCAGCAGCCACCACTTCAGAAGGAGCTGATGGGATCTGGTTATGCCCAGTTGTGTGTTGTATCCAGGAAACACATTCAAGGTGTGAAACTGAAATCCTGAAAAAAGTATTATGAAGAGAGATTCCCTGCCTCCCTGTTGATTTATAACACAGTTGCAATCTTTCTATAGCTGCTGCAAGTGCACAACTGCATGGTGGTAGTAGCTGTGGGATGCAAGGGAGAGTGTGATTGATCTGACAAAGAAGGTTGGTTCTGCTAAACAGTAATTTAGTGGCTGCTCTGTTAATCTGGTCAGCAGACTAACTTGAGCAGGGAGAAAACAAATGTTTAGTAACTCAGAAGCATTACAGGTGTACTGCTTTCAGTGAGCTGTAACAGCATCGTGCAGTTGTTGTGCTAAATGGGTGTCAAACGGAAGTCAAAGATAAGATTTGCTGCCTGTGACCATATAGGAATGTGGGTTTGAATGCTGCAGAAGGCATTGTCAAATCAGCTGCTACTGTAATACAAGGAAAGAAGAGGAAGTGCTAGTAAGAGAAAAAGAGTATTTACTTGCAGAGAGCCCAAGTAGCCTTGTATTACTTTGAATGCATAAAATTAAGTACGTGGACTTGCAGAATTTATAGAAACTGCAGTACAATATAGGTAATGGGCTTCCACTGGTAACTTGTCAGGAATCTTCTGGTCATCATTAAATAGTATCAAATGCTGCAGGTATCAGTCTTTCTCCCTTAATGTGGTAACACACCCCAGAGATGCTGTAGATTTCAGCAAGCAATGCTGTCTGAGGTAGAAAAAGCAATTTGAATAAGAATGGAGCTTGCATGCTAGAGCCTGCACTTTATCTCTGCCTCACCTCCATAGCAGAGATGAAGTTGGCTTCCAGCCACATCATATAGCTCCCATGGGCACTGACTACTCTGAAGAGAATTAGTATTGCTGAACACTGCTTGCTGCCTACTGTGTAGCATGCCATTGAGATGGAGAAAGGCAAGGAGATAGTTCAGTCAGAGTTTGTTCACTTTGGACCTGAGATTTGAAACCACTGGAGTAGAAGAGCCTTCAGGACTATTGCTAAGCGTGAAGCCAAAATGTCCGTGGGTCTCGAGGTCATAGGGATGGGAGCTAGTGTGTCAGCCAGAAGAGCTGCTCATCGTACACTGACTTCTGCTGGTCAACAGCAGTCCAGCAGCCCTGGGGAATTGGGTTTCCTCTCAGGGCAGGAAGTGCTCCTTCTGCAGGAAACAGGCCAGTTCACAGTGATAAAGGGACTGCTCACAAACAAAAGGGCATTAGGTTGAATTTATTGTCAGAGACTGTGAATGAGTGTTACTGATTCAGTACTGATGAAAAGTGTCTGCCTGTCAGCCCTGAGGAAAGGTGTTCTCAAGCTACTACACAGGTGCACCCCAAGCCATAGTTATCTTGCACTGTCAGTGAGACCCCAGCTTGTCAGGCAAGGACACTCTCTTGAGATTTGTTGAAACTTTTGCAGTCGGTAGCCTTTGAGTGTCAAGAGGTGCTACTTGAGTAGGCTTTCAGAGGCTCTTACCCTCCTTTGGGACATTCCTTTAGCACAGCTCACTGAACAGTCTTTAATCTTTAAAAGCCTTTACTTATTGACTATTTGCCCTGGTACTTGAATTGGAGAATAACAGGATAAAAAGGTTTCCAGTGCCATCGTTTCTGTGATTATTCATCTTCTCCTACCCCAAAATAGATAACATTGACCTAAATAAGCTGCATACCTTTGCTATTCTTGCAGGCTGTTCTTGAAGGGTGAGGGCGTGAAAGTGTCCTGATGGAGCTTGCAGGGAGAAATAATTGTTACAGCCTTACTGGGTTTCTGTTCACATGTGGGGTTAAGAAAGAATGTCCAGCAAGACAGCTTGTCAAATATGCTTTGTGTTTCTATCTCCTGCTTTTTGTTTAAGACATCTGTGATTATTTGCCTCTACTGTGAGATTCACTTCCAATAATGACCGCACCAAAAGAGTAGATGCCAAAATCTGTTTCAACATCTTAGCCAAATGTTCAGTAGCATGTGAGTAGGGACTATGCATGTGTTTTTAGCAAATGGAAAAATGGCATTAAATGTTTACTTTTTCCCTTTTTGCATGCAGTCCCAGGTAAAATGCCTTCTAGACTGAGCATGAGGCTACCCAAAATGAAGACAATGCCTTTATAGAAAGTCTTATCTCGCCATCTCTTCCAGCATTCACTTAGATATAGTAAATGCACCACCAGTGTTTGTGTCTCAGAGTTGCACAAACTGTGTGTGCTACGTCTAAAATAACTCCTGTTTTCCTCATGGTGGTTCCTGTATTTGTTGAACAGATAAACATACTTTCCTTTCTTGTTTCTTTTTCTTCTCCACGACCAGGAGGAAGATGATGACAGCACAGGCACAGAAATGAAGATCCTGAGAGGGCACTGTGGACCTGTGTATAGCACGAGGTTCCTTTCAGACAGTTCAGGACTCTTATCTTGTTCTGAGGACATGTCCATCAGATACTGGGACCTCGGAAGTTTTACAAACACTGTGTTGTACCAAGGGCATGCCTATCCTGTCTGGGATTTGGATATTAGCCCCTGCAGCCTGTACTTTGCCAGTGGTTCCCACGATCGCACTGCAAGGCTCTGGTCGTTTGATCGGACGTACCCGCTGCGAATATACGCGGGCCACTTGGCCGATGTAGACTGTGTCAAGTTCCACCCCAATTCCAACTACTTGGCGACGGGCTCCACGGACAAAACTGTGCGCTTGTGGAGCACTCAGCAGGGCAACTCAGTGCGTCTTTTCACCGGGCACCGTGGCCCTGTGCTGGCGCTCGCGTTCTCTCCCAATGGTAAGTACTTGGCATCAGCAGGCGAAGACCAGCGGCTAAAGCTGTGGGACTTGGCTTCAGGAACTCTTTACAAAGAACTGAGGGGGCACACGGACAACATAACCAGCCTTACTTTTAGCCCTGACAGTAGTTTAATTGCTTCAGCATCGATGGACAATTCAGTTCGGGTCTGGGACATTCGGAACACTTACTGCAATGCCCCTGCGGATGGGTCTTCCAGTGAACTGGTTGGTGTATATACCGGACAAATGAATAACGTACTGAGCGTACAGTTTATGGCCTGTAATCTTCTTCTAGTGACTGGAATTGCACAAGAAAATCAGGAACATTAATTTTTCTTTTTGTCTTAGGGAAGTGGGTGGGTGTATTGAATGTCAGAGTCCATTGCAAGCTGAGATTACTGACTGTGAAACACTTTTTCTTCCTCTGCCCCTTGGAAAGGCATGTTCAGAGCGATGCAAATGCTTTAAGATGTCACAAAAAGGCCTGCGCTATTGAACAGAATAAGGAAAAAAGAAGTGATGAAAATGCATATACATTCTAATCTTGTAGGAATGGGAAAAAATGGAGTAAATCCAGTAGCTTGGGGAAACCAAAAGCCTGGTCCAGACAAGTGAAACTGCCAACCAGATAAGCTGCTGACCTGCACTTAAATATCCTGCATCAATTGATGGGCACATGTTACCTACTGTTAACTGAGGCTTGAGTGTGTGGAGAACTACTGGCCCAGTGTTTTTTGTGTTGTTTTGCTTTTGTTTTCCTGGTATTGCAGAGGACCAGCATTTTTAAGACCCTTCTGTTAAAAGAACATTACGTATTTTCTACAGTGATAGTAGTCCTAAGTATTACAGCTCCCTATAGCACTTCTGGAATATTTTGGACTAAGTAAGTAGAAAATACCATTGCTCTTTTTTGTAAGGGGATGGAAATGTGACCTCAGTTGGAGCCCATCTCTGCATTGTCGTTTGGGTTTGGTTCCTGATACTAGCTGTGATATTTGTATTTATGTTCCATTAATTAGGAAATTTTCTGACTCTGGTTGCACTGTGTTTTGAGGATGGGAGGACAGTGGGGGCAGAGTGGTGGCTTTAAGGGTAATAACTTGCCTTGTCTGGAGGGAGGGCACAAAAGAACTGAAGCAACTAAGTTTGGATCCTAATGGAAACAGGGCATGTCAATCCACCACTGCACCTCACAGAAATATTTCCGTAAATGTAAGTTGGCAGTCTAGGGGAGGGGGATGAGGAGAGAGGCACACACAAAGTGACATGGGAAAAAATAGTATTACTAAATTATTGTGTGTACACAGAGGCAGCTCTGCCAGTGTTGGATTTTTCTCAAATGTTGCAATACCAGTTTCATGAACACTTTGTGAGATAAATCATCAGCATTTACAACAAGGATCTGCAGAAAAAGCACGTTCTAGTTTGTCATTTGGAGAGATTAAATATTTCTGCTTTCTGGAAAGAGTTATTTTGTATTTTGTTTTCTATTAAAAGCATTTAGTTTAAAAAGAAAAATGAAAGTGGTTTGGTCCCTTTCTGGGAAATTTGCTCCAGCTTGCATGGGAAGAAGGGGAGCAGCAGCATGCTTGAGCCAGAGCTCACTTGGCACTTGGAGGCTGAATCTGGTGGTCTTGCTCACTAGGTGTGTGCTGTTTTGATGTCCCCCACTGGCTTTCCACAGAGCTGATGTGACAGATCATGGAGTAGGGAATTGAAGGTTGTCTGAAATGCACGTGGAGGATCTAGGTACCCCCTGAGGCTGACACTATACACCAGAAGGCCTCATTCTGTAGTGCTGCATGACCTTTACTTTCTGGTTTGATGTATTAAAATGCCTCTTTTGAGCAAATGTCTTCTAGACAGGCTGTTGATATTAAATGATAATTCCCTTCAGCTTCACTCAGATGTGGATTGCCACAAGAAAATTCTCTTGAGAACACCTGAATGATCTTAAGGGCTCAGACAGCAACTCTCAGTTGCCTTCTATTTTTTTTTTTTTTGTTGTGTACTTTGGTTTGGTAAACAACCAAAATATTTTATCAGAAGTGTTTGACCTTTCCGAGATTAATAACAGTGTATGCTGTTGCTCAGCTCTGGGAGTACCAGAAACCCCTCTGTACACTTGAAGTTAAATGGCACTGCTAATCTTCTGGTGGCTGCATATCAAAAGTGTCAAGCATCTTAACAATCCCAGACCAGGATCAGACATTTTGAAAAAAAAAAAAGTGTGGATGATGCTTGTATTGCTTCATGCTATGCAAGTCTCTAGAGAGACCTTCTCCCTCAGCTCTGTTGAGTGAATGCTGCTCTCCAGACCAAACACATGGTATTCTTCATCCTGCAGTAATCTCTCTGGTTGTTTTGAGTGTTTTTACTCAGTTCTGTAGATTTTAGCCCAAAGGTTTCATTGTGAAATTAACTCTTTTGGCTGAATGCCCATGTGTATACCTAGGAAGGATATGGCTCACTAGTGCTCACTGGAACTCATTTTGCTGTTTGTTGCCATGTGTCTGGAGCAGTGTTTAGATTTAGAGCAGCTGGACTTTGCATCCTGAAGTAGAGCAAAAAGCAACCAAAAAAGCAGGGGAGGGGAGAGGGAAGGGGCAGAAATAAGGGAGAGATGGGCAGAAAACAAAATTTCCCTTTAACATCTTACTTTTATACTGCAATTGGTTTTTTTATTACTTGGGTTACTCTGAAGTATTTTGCACACAGAAGTGATGAGTAAAGACACTTGGGAAGCAATTGTTGTTACAGGCTAAAAGATGTAAAAGTGATTTCTGGAGTGTTGGGAGAAAAAACACTAATTATGAGCTTCAAAACATTAAATTTCTACATACTGTGTGGAGAGTTTTTGGTCCTTATGGAACGTAAATGTTTGAAGGAAAGAAAACAGGAAATAATATAGACTATAAATGTTTGTAATTGATTGAGAAGCTGAATTTTAAGGCAGAATTGGGAGGAAAGTATGAATGGGAGAAATACCATTAAGTCTAGCAAAATTTGGACTGTAGTCTCTATTAACTATCTAGTTCCTAAGTAAGTGCATTTGCATGGAACACATCCTTATTCTATTTTAAATATATATCAAAATCCACAAAAACATTTGAGCTGACATAGTTAAGCACTCAATAAGCATCATAGTAGGGATCTTGCAGCTCATGTGTCTGTGTGTAACGCTGTTCTCTGTCGCGTGCCTGGGTCCTCCTTCCCCTGCAAAGCGCTGTTTATTTCATGTGCCTCCTGGATGATGCACAGTGCACTGGGAACTGCATGGGATCAGCCAGCTGCGGTCAGGAGATGCTGAGAAAAAGAGGACAATGGACAGCAGTCCTTCCTTAGTTTATATATCCCTGTGTTTGCACAGTTATGGTTTGTTGGGTTTGGGGATTTGTTGTAGTAGACCCCCAGAACTCCAGGGTATGTGTCTTTAGGAGCTGATGATGGATTTAGTTTCATCTAAATTAGTCTCATCTCTTTTATTCATCAGCTATGTACCTGTAGCTTCTGCAGTTTGCTGCAGCAAGAAGTTCTACACCTTGTTTTTATGAGGGGAAAAAAAATTCCTTTTTCTTGATATTCATTATCTGATAATTTTGTTCTGTTCCCTAACCTCTTGAACTGATAAAGGCAATGAAGAGTAAAACACCCTTTCAAAAGGTGTCAGGTAGTCCAGGCCACAGTAAATATAGACAAAACTGAAGTAAAAGTCCATGCTTAGTCACTGAATACTGATGAAAGGAAAGGATATTTGCTCTTATAAATTGCTACACCCATTCACAGGTCTATATTAAGGCTGCCTTTCTCTTTTAACGCTGGCATCTCCTGTGCAGCATGCTGCCATACTGCTCAGTCTAAACGTCTCAATTTCCTGAATGGTACAGTTCATCCTATGCCTCCCCATTCTGGTTCCTGTGTGAAAAGGCTGCCTCTTAGAAGTGTCTTTTAAATCAAGAAACATTTTACAGAAAGGGTACTTCCATTAACAGATCCTTTGGGTTTGCCAAGCAAAATTAAAAGGACTTCAGGCCCTTTTGCTAACCTTGTTTCAACACTTGTTGACTTTTGCTAGACTTTTGGGCTGAGTGGGTTCTTCAACAAAGTCCTGAAATGGCCTTTATTCTGAGTGGTGTCTAGTCACTCGTGATGAGCCAGGCTCTAAAACTGCACCATTACAAGATGCCTCTGTGACAGTTAAATTAACTGCCTGGATGTCCCTCGCCAAAGACTATCCTGTCATGCTGTGCATTAGCTATGGGAGGTTTTTTTAAGTTACTGGATAAGAGCCACAACTGACTGAAATAACTCAACAATGCTCTCCATGCTTAAGGTGTTTCAAGTACTAAATAAAATTTGTCTTTGGACTGGTAATCTTTTTCAACAATTTTAAACGTGTCTGACTTTCTGTTTCATGGACACTGGTACACCATAGCACCAAGCAGCACAGGTACAGAGGTGTTATATATAGGGGTATCTTGAACCCCCTGCCTCTATTCTTGGAAGATGCCAGATTACACTCCACTTTTACACTTAGGCAAGTGGGCTACCTAGACAGCAGTGAGTTGCCTGAGTCTGTTTGGAGGCACAGCAATATTCCTGCTGAAGTGTGTGTTCAATGGCTGCATTGAACACAAGTCTCAAGAAGTTCCTAAAAGTGATGGATAGAGGAGAATTAGGTGGACACTAAGTGGAGCAAGGCTGCTAGATAAGTAACCACTCCTGCCAGAAGTTTCTTGTTCTCTGGACGGCAGTGATAGTACCTGTCTTCTGATGTTTGCCTTAGGCTAACCGTGGGCCTGGCTCTGAAATAGCTACGGAAGCTTTGTCGTTCATGGAGAGGGACAGGGCGAATAAGGGCAGAAACTCCTGTGTGCTTAATGCAGTGATAAACTGAGGTCATGCTGTAAGACAATCCCAGACAAACAAGTGCCAACTGCAGGTGGAGAATGGCCATTTGTCTGGCATCCAGAAAAGCAGAGCAAAACTCATGTACTGACAACTTGCCCTTTAGAACTAGCACAGATCCTTCTGGTTCTGCGTGCACTTCAACACCAGAATGAGCCAAGCCCTAAACATTCACTCCTGAGGACTGGAGTTACGAGTACACATGTGACTTTGTAGTATTTTAGGTTAACACATCACAACTTCAGCTCATTACTGGCATTGAAACAAGCCATGTTTGCTTAGCTTTTGCCTTTTTTTTTTTTGTGAGCAACTTAGCTGGAGACTTGCAGAACTGCTGTTGCTTTTTGCCATTTTTGCTTAAGGCAATAGCAGAGTAATCTGCACATGATAAACAGACTGGAAAAGAATAGCCAGAATTTTAGGCACTCTCCTCCTGGCAACTCTACTCTACTAGTGCAAATACTTCATGATCACTTAAGGATGACTGTGTAACCATCTATGAGTTTGGCAGTGGTTGTGTTTTTATACATTACTTTTTTTCCCCAGAAGCAAAGCCTAAACTAAACTGGAGCGTGAAGTTCTGCTGCATTTAAACTTTGCGGTGCCTTTGCCGGTCAGATCTCCTTGTCCTGGTGGAGGTAGGGGGTGCTTGGCTCTCTCTGTTCTTAAAATTCTTTATCTGTAATTCTTACTTTTCCAAAGTCTCTCAAGAGAAAACATCGTGTGTTCCCCTGCAGCCACCGCAGGAAAGACATAAGTGCTGAGAACCTGCCTTCCTGAAGCACTGCGTGTGTGTCCAAAGGTTGTTTTATTGCAATGCGACAACACTTCACGTGTATCAGTGGCATCTCTGTGCAGAGATGCTAGAACCACACCTGTTACTGGGGTGCACGTGGTAGTGGGAGCTGTATGCTTCAGTCGGGTTTAATTTCACTGTGTTTCATTTTCCTCCAAATGGCACTGCGTAAGAATGCATACTGCGGGATTTCGATGCTCTGCGTTGCTTCTGCACTCCTCGCTTTGCTCGGTGCAAAGACCTCCGTCCTGCAGTGCCCGGTTTTTTCTCCCTGAAGAAGCGGGGAGGCTACAAAGCTGTTCCAGTGAAAATCCCTCCCAGCCTGGTTCGGGAGGCGCGGGGTCGGTCGGGGCGAGCCCGCCGAAGGGCGCTGCCCGGGCTCTCTCCTGGCCCGCGGGAACAGGCCACGCGTTGCCTCCCAAAACGCGTCCCTAAAGCCGGGAGCGGGGGGAGCACAGCTCCCCTCCCACACGCTCTCCCGGGGCGGGCGGCGCCTCTGCCTGCAGGGCAGCCGGGGAAGTGGCGAGGAAACGGGGTTTGCATCGAGGAGACGGCCGAGAGGGCGCCCCCTCAGTGTGTATAAATACGTAAAGGGAGGACGGAGCCGGGCTTTTCTCGGTGGTGCCAGGCAATAGGACAAGAGGCAACGAGCAGAAGCTGATCCGCAGGAAGGTCCACCTGGACATGAGGAAGAACTTCTTCACTGTGCAGGTGACCGAGCACTGGAACAGATCGTCCAGGGAAGCTGTGGAGTTTCCCTCACTGGGGATATTCAAGAACTTGTGCCATGTGCTCTGGGGTGACGCTGCTTTGAGTAGGGAGGTCGGGCCAGATGACCCGCTGTGGTGCCTTCCAACCTGCCCCATTCTGCGCTTGATTCTGTGGTTAAATATACAGTACACATCGTGTCCTCCTTGCAGCGCCAAAGGGCGGCACTGGAGGTGGCGGGGAGGCTGGGTGTGGGAAAGGAGGAAACCCAGGCACCAGGGTGAGGCTGCTGTGCTGCTGCTCTCGCACCGCAGGTCTCCAAACATTCCGGCACCATCTGATGGCTGCGGGGAAGGTTTATGCTAATTCATTCAAATATCAAGGGAGGCTTATGCTAATTCACTCAAATATCAAGGGAAACGGCTCTGGTGGTTTTCCCAGGATGAGGCTCCGTTCCTCAGCATGCTTGCTGGGTGTGCTAACCCCTCGATTTCCCTAAGTGCTGGGAGTTTGGCTGTACCATTTGCTGTAGCAAAAAGGCTGTTCATGTTTTCTCGTGATCTTTTAATGCAATTTTACTCATTTGCAGACTTTAAATCATGGTTGTTCAAACCACTCTGGCAAACCAAGTCTCACAAACTGATGTTAACCAGTTCACAGAGAAGCTTGACCCCAACATTTAAAATTGAAGTGTAGATATCCCTATACTGGGCACTCTGGTGGGGAAAAAAGGACAGGGGGGTCATTTCCCTGCTCTGGCTCTGAGTACTGTGTGGCCTCAGGAAAGCTGTGACTCAGTTTCCTTTTCTTAAGTCAGGGTTGGGGCAGAAGATTCTTTGGAAAATGGCTCATACCCTGAGCAGTGACACATGAAAAAAATAATAATAATGAAGGGCTGTTCGTATGGATCATAGAATCATAGACTGTTTAGGGTTTGAAAGGACCTTAAAGATCATCTCCTTCCAAACCCACCCTGCCATGGGCAGGGACACCTTCCACTAGTCCAGGTTGCTCAGTGCTCCATCCAAACTGGCCTTAAACACTTCCAGGGATGGGACATTTCAGAATTTCTCTGGGCAACTTTTTGCAGTGTCACGCCACCCTCACAGTACAGAATTTCTTCCTAATATCTAACCTAAATTTCCCCTCTTTCAGTTAGTACCCATTACTCATCGCAATCCTGTAGGCACTAGCCTGAGCATGGGCACAGATCTCGCAGCTGCCAGTCTGAGCATGTGGTTGGGCACATGGTGTCCCTGAAAATGGCTCTCCACTGACTGGAGATTTCCCCTTGTTCAGACTGCAGCCTAACCCGTGGGCAGGCAGGATGCGTTGTGGCCACAGGACAGCAAGGCTTGGTGGCCAGCCTCAGACTGCCTCCCCCGGTGTGACCCACGCCTGGGACAGAGGAGCAGGGGAAGGGGCCGAGTCCCCAGCTCCTTATCCCAGCTGACTCAGCTCCTGGCCCCCTCCCCGGCAGGACTTCGGTGTCACGGGGCAGGGCAGGCTCACGGAATCACGGAATTGTTAGGGTTGGAAGGGACCTCTGGAGATCACGTTAATCCAACCCCTGACCTAGAGCAGGTTACGCAGGAACGCGTCCAGGTGGGTGTTGAATGTCTCCAGACAGGGGGACTCCACGATCCCCCGGGGCAGCCAGTGCTCTGCCACCCCCAATGTAAATTAGTTCTTCCTCGTGTTGAGGTGGAACTTCTTGTGTTGTAGTGTACGGCCACTGCTCCTCGCCCTGTCACTGGGCACCACCGAGAACAGTCTGGCACCATGCTCCCGGCCCCCCCACTCTGAGATACTCACACGCGCGACCGAGACCCCTCTCGGTGTCCTCGGGCTCCATTTCAGCAGGCC
>VWZF01005269.1:529843-556418 GCA_013396755.1 Sclerurus mexicanus | reverse complement strand
CCGAGCGCTGGAGACTGACAGGTACCGGGGGCCGCACGGGCGGGCTGCGGGGCCGGGGGACGGCGTGTGTGTGCCCCGCGGACCGGCAGCGCCCGGGCGCGGCGCGCAGTCCTCGGGCGAGCCTGCCCCGTGCCCGTGAGGAGCCCGAAGGCATGGGCTGTGCACCCTCCCGGCCGCCGCCCCGCGCCGGCCCTTCGTCTGCCGGGCGTGGGAGCGAGAGCGGGGAGTTTTGGAAGTTACAGGGCTCGGTCCTGTTTGCCTGTTCAGTGCTGGCTTCGCAATCAGCAGGCGATAGATTCGGGCCCGAGACTGTCTGGAATAAAGTAAAAATGGGAATCCGAAGCTTTTCTTTAAAAATTAAAATTCTGTTTCCCAATAATTTATTTTTTTTCCCCGAAACTTTTGTAAGGTGTTTATTTTGGGGGGGTTTGATGTTTATTTTTGCTTATTAAAGTTCTTTAGTGTCTATATGGTGAAGTCAAAACACCGTGGTTGTACAGATTGCACTCTTAACACTGATGCTATCAAGAAAGAGTAGAAACGAACTTCTCTTGACATGCTTCTTGTGGGGCTAACAGGATAATAGCTGTTAGTGAGGAAATGATATTAAATTATTACGTGGTTTGGTTTTTTTGAGTCGTCTTTATTGGTGGACAGCATGTGCACTATCATGTCTCTGTAGGAGGCCTGTAGTCCTCTGCCAAAATTTCAGTAGTTCCCATGGAATGGGTAAATCGTGTTTGAGAGAAGAGAGGTGAGGTAGTTAGACTTATATAGAGAGGTCGTTTGTGAGATGCAAAATACTTTGCACAAGATTTTATTCACAGTGGTTATTTACAGAGTTTCATTGCATGTTGGTATTACACAGCCAAAATAATTTGGATCCAAATGAATTTTTATAATTTTTAGACTACCTGCTGATTTTGCAATGAGGTTTTGTGGGTTTCCTATTTAGATTTAATCAAGTAAATGAATCAGTTATTTGAAGGATGGCATTTAGGACCCAAGTCTCCTAACTAACCAAGAATTTAATTTAGTTCCCTTTACTGAGCGCTTGCTGTCAGCTTATCACAGGCAGGGTAGGGTATACTTGTTTGTAATTATATTTTGAAATTGAGTGGTGTCCTTAATCTGTGCACTCTACTGATAGTTTTATCTAAGTAAATCAACTATCACAATTCCTAAAATTCAGCTATGTGCAGTTTTGTCTTTTGAGATAACAAATTGGCATGAATTAAAGTTTAAAAAAACCCCAACACAACAACTTGATACCAAATCATGTGGATGGAAAAAATATGCAAAACTAATTTTCAATGTTCTCCTGGTCTTGGTTCTGGGAGAAGAGTGGATTTATGTAAAATTCTTCTTTATTGACACCCTATTTAAGAGAAAACTTTTGTTGTTAAGTTGTAATTAAGTGGGAGGATGGAAAAGCAAACAGGGAAAATACTTTGAGTCATTACAGAGTGCGGGAATAACAAACATGGACAAAATGCATTGTAGGTGGTTGTAGGAAAATTGCATCTACCTATTGTATCTAAAATATATTAAAATATGCTGCATTTTGTTCCTGTTGCAGCTTTGTACTGAGAAACTAGTCCTTAAAACCCCAGTATCTCTGTTATTCCTGCGTTCAAAGAAAGAGGAAGATGATGGTTTCACTGTATGTATGAAATGAGGGTAGAATGTTTAATTTCCTCTTCAAGTCCACAGAACTGGTAAGCAAGTGCTTTGTGATCTCTTCAGAGTCTTTCAGGTGCTGTTTTGTTCTGCAGGAAGGTTGAGCTCTTCCAGATTTTTTGGAGCTTTTGCAGCGGTTGGTAACATAGGGATGTAGCATTACCACTGTGGAGTGCTGTGTGCCTTTTCTGTAATTCTACATGGCACGGGACAGTCCACTCCTTGCAGTTGTGCATTGAAATTCACAGTCACAGAAGGTGAAGTAGTTGCAGTGAGGACAGTGGAAGACAGTGGAAGCGGAGGATGATTTATGAGGAAGTTGAGCACGACTGGCTTCACTCATCATGGTGCGCTGGGGAAATGAAGCTGATGAGGTGCAGGTACAGAGGCAAAGGTGACCTGCTCCCGTTGTGACTGGCACCAAAGACAACTGCATCTTGCTCGGTGAAGGGCCTCTTCACCATCTGCTGGCTCGGGAAGAAGCAGTGTCCTCTGGCCCAGAGTTCCATGACACTGGCACACAGCACCTCTTGCAATGCTCTCCTCTCAGAAAGAGCTTCTGACCCTCTGGAGGCTCTTAGGAATGAAAATGAATGTATCAAATGCCAGACTGTCCAAAAAAAAGACAAAAAAAGTATCAGTGTAATGTGTTCCATATCCAGTTACTTCTAGAGTGGGGTAAAGCTGTGAATATATTTTAAATGGGACATGTGTGTTAAATTTTGTTGTTCCTAGTTAAAGTGGTAAAATGAGGGCTAAACACTGTGGCAGGAATTCACCCTGTCAGTGACCACAGTTTTGTGTAGCGAAATTAGGAGTTCGTAAATACCTCCCAGGTTTAACAAAGTAGAGAAGTTAATTGTAGGAATTCTTTGGTTGATGTGGTGCAGTCACGTAAACCTGTGTCTTCAGTTCAGCTCAGCTCCTGGGGAAGAGGACAGGGCCGTTGTTGAAATTATTAAATCCTGCTGTGTGTGTAAGACCACAAAAATGCCTTTTCAAAATGATCCCTTTTATTTCTTCCTGCCTCCTTGTTTCTCCCTGTGAGAATCTGTCTGTTGCATTTTATCCAAACCACACTCAAAGGAAACAATAGTTCTATTGAATTTCAAGTAAGCACAAGGAGCTCTGACATTTTTAATCCCATAGCAAAGTGTGCCCTTTCTCAGTATAAAACTTTCTGCACTGAGTAGGAAGGTTTATTTTGTACACAGATCTTTTCTAGAGATGTTCAAGAAATGGTATTTCATAAGTTTTATTTGGTAATTTTTGGCAAATTTGTAATAGTTGCTTTCCTATGGATTAAAATTTGCCATTAAATCAGAAGAACACTGCCTTATTTGTAATTGGATTCTTCTGTACTATAGGATCGTACCAGGTTATGCAGTTTCTTGTCCTTCATTGAGAAATACTGGATTGTTGTAGATTCAAGGAATAAATGTCCTTAAAAAAAATTCTTTAAAAAGTCAATTAAAAAAAAAGTTGTACCTAAGACTACATGAATTTTTAAAGTGTATTCCTTGTAATGTAGTTCAGAAACTATTTTAGTAATTCATTTGATTGGGGATGATTGGGGTAGTGAGCAACTGGGATATTTTTGTACAGGATGCAGACAGAAATGTAGAACATGTTATCTGTGAGTATTGCTACTAGAAAATCATGCTTTTGGTTATTTGTACAAGCCGATGTCTCTTAGGTCAATACTTGAGTAAGAGTATCTTTGAAAACGTCAGTTATTTTAGGAAAATAAATTGAAGAGATAATATGTGTTTAGTTTGTAGTAACACTTCAATGGTTTCATTTTGAAACTGTTGCTCTTCCAAGCATTGTAGCATGAGTTTGATCATCAGATACCTACACTCCGTTAAGGGTATGGTTTCTACCACCTCTCACCATTTAAAAATTAATTAGAAGTCAGGTAAGTGGCATCTTTCTGAAAAATCCAGTCCATCCTGGACAGTGACTCAAATGAATTCTGTACTGTGCATAATGGCCAGGAAGTTAGTGGGAGCAGAAGGAAGCTTACAGGCACTAGAATGCTCATCTCTTTGGAACCTCAGTTGAACCCCGGTCTTCTAAATCTTCCTGTTTCTGTGCTGTCACCCAGTAGCTGGGAAATCTGCCTTCACCTCTCAGGTCCACGTACTTGGCCACTGTCTTTTATTACAGTATTTGATTAGTGTAAAGTGGTTTTGCTTGTCTGAAAGTAACTCAACCATCACACTTGATTTTTCCGAAGGCACTTTTTGTGGGTTTAAAATTCCTATATGTATGTATATGCAGGAGTAATTTACTGATTGTTTTCTCATATGCAGTGTGCCAAAAAAAGTAGGCTACATGTTTTTTTGTTGTTTCCCACCCTAGTTTTTCATCTTATTTTGGCACTGTTTGGTATGAAACTCACAAAATGTCCAAGCAGCCTTGTAGCTTTATCACAGAAAGTTTGCTTTTCTATGTCTAGTTGGTGACAGTTTCTTATTTTAAGCTGGTGATGAACTGTTAATGAAGCTACTTAAGTGAGACTTTGCAGAAACAGTAGCTGCTGACCACTGTGATCAATTAGGTGCTTAGGGCTTTATTTAGGGAATATTTTTACCGAATTGTTTGTTCTAATTGTGCAGATAGAAGGACTAATAGCTAGGTTGGTCTGACATAAAGACTGTCTTCTACATAGGACAAAAATGAACAAGTTAAATGTTTTAATGTTAAATGCACGGTTAAAACAAAACAAAACAAACTCCAAGAAAACCCAATGCTGTACTCTCTCCTGCAAATCTAAAGCTATTTTATTACTTTCTAACATTTGGGGTTTTGTGGGTTTTTTCCTGAGCACAGTATCACAGTTGTTCATAACAAGGTAAGGAGGAGAATTCTAAAATGTTCTTCTTGCATAATAATAGGTGCAATGCAGATAATCATGTATCAATTTAACACGGAAAGAAAACCACATACCCAACCCAGAGCTATCCAGAACATCCTTAAGTGCTTACAGTGTGCTCTGGAAGAAGATTCTATCTTGAAATAAATATTTGCAGAGCTGACTCTGAGGAACCTTCAGAGGGTTGATACCAGTCCTTCAACCTCCCTATGTTAATCCAAAATCAAGTCATTGTGGACCAGGGTTCACCAAAAGGAAATGGACTTCCCTTGAGCAATAAATACAAAATTTACCAGTGTATCTTTCTCCCATAAAGAAGAACTGAAGAGCCCGATCTTTGTGCATGCACATGGTAATGTATTAGATTTTATTCCTCACTCCAAATGGCCTTGTGGAAAGCCAGTCAGTGTTAAGCTAAAAAATTACCCATGTATTAAATAAAACTGCCCAGATAATGGGTAAAGGACAGACATCCATGGTTACTGGTAGAAGAGTGCTTCTCACAAATCCAAAGACCTGCCAGCACTGCAGTTAAATAAAACTAGTGCAATACTTAAAAGATTCTGAGAGGTAATATTCATAGCTTACTTAATAGCTACTCTGCCCTGTTCCTGGGTTACTGTGCACTGCCAAATATCATTACCTTGTTTTTCCATTTTTCCTCCCTGATTGGCTTGAATGATGTTAATTCATCTGAGGTCAAATCTGTACATATTTGTCTTTAAAACAGCTCATCCCACAACAGGCTTGCAAGCAAGTTTTTGGCTTTGCACACTTTAACTGGGTGAAAAGGATAGTCCAGTAAGAACCAGCAAAACTAGAAAGATTCGCTCTCCTGATGGTGTTCTTGCATGTAGAAAATTGGTCTATGTAACTTAGTCTATGTTCTAAAGAGAGGTTTCTGATAGCTCTGCCTAGTTATTGCTTGTAAACCTCCTGGTTTATCAGTTGGAGACCAATTCCTTGTCCTCAAATGAAACTGCAGATCTGCTGTCAAGAAGCAAGTCCTTGTTAGCCTTAACAGAGAGTATGTTGATCTTAATAGTGATAGATTTATCGCTTTTTGCAGCAATCTGGATTTCTCTGTAAGTAGACAAGTAAAATGTTTGCCTGATATTTTTAAGAGGGCTGCTCAGCTGCTGCTGCAGCCAGCTTGCCTTGTCATTGCTTCTGTTGCCCCTTTGATGTCCTGGTTTTATAAGTTCTACTGATCTGCCTCACGTTTTCTTTATTGTCATCTCATAGCCAACAAAAAAAAAGATTTACTCTAAAAAATAAAACTTCCAAAATACACTATTTTGTTTGAGGCAATTTTCTGAATAACATAGTAAGCTATATGAAACTAATACTATAAAGTTTACTCTGGCCTTTTTTCTGTCACTAACAAACTTCAGTGTCGCTGAAGTGTCTTCATATCTGGTCGCTGAACAGCTTGTACTCCTCCCTTTAGCCAGTTATCACAATGACAGCTCTTCTTTAAATGAGGAGATAGAACAAGTGTTTGCTAGTTCCTACTTCTTGAATTAGGCAACATTTTACAACAAACAAACAAAAGAAACCACTTGCCATCTGCGCAGTTTTCTAGTTGTTCTGCTGGTATAATCAATGCAACAGTTTCAATTAGGGAATCTTATTTTGCATGTGATTTGTGATTACATTAATAGAGACAGGTGTATTGCTTAAGTCCTCAGTTTGTTTTAGGTAGTAGCATTTGTTTCTTAGTCACTTAAGGCTGTTGAAAGTAATTACAGTGAAACCCATGCTAGCTTCAACGAAGAAGAGCTGAAGGTAAATCCAAGACACGAAGGCTGTACCACTAGACAGAAACATAGAGGGGTTTTAGCTATACTCTTACCTCTGTGAATGCTTATATCTGCAGTTCATATGTCCTGTTCCAGCCATACCTAAGAAATTGTCTGGATTAATGGAGACTGAGCTGCCTTGCAGTGCGGTGCTTATGATGAATGCTGTTGTCAATTTCCAGCTGCCTTGCAGACTGACCAGCTTTTCCTGACAGGAAGAGACCTGGCTTTTGTTAGATTTTCCCCTGCTGTTTCACAGCTTGAATACACCCGTGCAGCCATCCCCTTAATAAGGTCACTCATGAAGTTTTAGTTAGTAAATAATGTGTTTATGAGATGTGCCTATGACATGGATCATAAGTTTGCAGCAGAAAGTTTTTCTCTTTTTAGTCTGACTTCTCACAGCATCTATATCTTCAAGTTAAAGATCCGAATCCTGTATCTTTCACATGCTTGCTGGCCTGAGTGTAACACAAGGACAGTACAACAAACAGAGTTTGAATAAGAACCACAGGCTGCATATTGGATGCAACAGCAAAGATAAAGCTTGTTTGGGCAGCATGTGGAGCTCCAGGATGGTGGACTGCAGTGACAGTGCAGAGAAGTGTTTGCTTCAAGTGATAGAAGATCTGCATTTTTTATACCCTGAATCCTACTTTATAAACTCACAGCTGTATTTACACTTCAAGTAAAAACTGAAACAAAGATTTCCATGTGTGCTGTGGAGGTGGTAAGAGGCATCAAACCATCTGTGTCAGGAGTTAGAAATATTGCTTACGGCAGTATGCTGCTGGGAGGCTGGCTGCTGTCTTTATCACAGAAGTGATACAAGAAGCTTAGTAGAAAGGAATGGAAATTCAGGCAGCTTCAGAATTTTCAGCACAGTGTCTTTTTGCCTTCAAAGGCATTATCTGCTAGTAGTTTTATAGCAATCCTATGAATGGTTGCTTTGAGTGTGGAGTTGGCTGTTGGAAAATTATGCTGTATAAATGTCGTTGTTTGTTGTGGCTCAGTGGTTTTCATATCAAGTTTGTTCAGTTTTCAATTAAGATGTGGTTTTTCCTAGCTCTCGGCCGTCCAAACTTGGCTTGCCTTTTTAGAATGAAAGTGTTCTTGGCTCAAGAAATTTTATTGCAGATTAAAGTTCAAAAGGCTAATAAGTCTTGGTCCAGTGTGATTTTCATACTCTGTGATACGCCTTCAAACAGTTACACAGGTTGTTCATGGGTGATCCTGCAAGTGGAATTCAAGACCTCTGCTCATCACCAAATGTACTTCTAATTAAAGCTTATGCTATTTTTCTTTTAGACCAACAATAGTAAAGAGTAAAACAAAATGTATTTTGTCAGTCAAGAGTCAATGGTTTTTTCTTGCTCTTTTTTTTCCTCAATAAAACTGCCTAGTTTTGATGGTCATCAGATCTTTACTTCAGCCCTTTGTTATCTCAGAAACAGACAACTGGAAGCTTTCATACAGTAACAAGCATGAATAATAAAACCCAAACCAAACAGGATTTGAAGGACTGTGTGTGAGAATTTGGTAACTGTTAATGCTCTCTAAGGAGGACATCCTAAAAGATTGTTAATTATTTCAATTGGTACTCACGAGCTTAATAGAAATTTGAAGTGAGAAATTATTTCATTTGTACTATTCATGATCTTGCAACTTCAGAATAACTTTCCTTTTCCTTGTTGATTTACAGCTGCTGTTGGCTTTCTGGCAGTTTCCAGTGTCATTACCATGTCAGCCCCTTTCTTCATGGGCAAAGTTATTGACATTATTTATACAAATCCCAGTGAGGATTTCACTGGCAGCCTGACCAGCCTCTGTGCCTTGCTGAGTGGAATCTTTTTATGTGGTGGTGCTGCTAATGCTACTCGTGTCTACCTCATGCAGACTGCAGGTAAAAACAGAAGCCAAAAAGTGATACTGAGAATCGTCTGTTGCAGAGTCATGATATCTAATGGTCTTAAATAAATTCTTGGCACTGGCTGAGAGATCCTATTGGAATACATAGCCTTTTTTTTTTTTTTTTTTACCAGATAAAAAGTAAACTAATTATGCAAAGATAAGTACGCTGGAATCATTGTTCATTTTTTATTTACTGTTAGGTGACATCTTCCAGACTACTCTCTTCTGGTATATTAAAACCCTGTAATTTGACTTGTTCATTGCTGTGTAATCCTGTTATTTCTATATTGTTTATTGTTTATATTGTCTGTGTAAAGTCTTGTGTGCCACGCTCGACTGACTTCTGTTTCTGACAGGACAAAGAATTGTGAAACGTTTGAGAGCAACGATGTTCTCCTCTATTCTGAAGCAAGAAACAGCTTTCTTTGACAAGACCAGAACAGGAGAGCTGATAAACCGCTTATCTTCAGATACAGCCCTCTTGGGCCGTTCAGTGACTGAAAACCTTTCAGATGGGCTCAGGGCAGGAGCACAAGCATCTGTTGGCATTGCAATGATGGTATGGCAGTCTCTTCCCTGCTTGACACTTCTTGTGTTTTCACATTTGTTTCAGTTCTGTTAGGTAATGTACGAGTGTGAGTAAGTCCAGGAACAGTTGTGTGTTCTTGGACATGAGTGTATTTCACTGGTTATCTACAATCTATTGCAATAGATGATGTGCCTGTAGCCACTTGCTGCTTATTCACAAGCAAAATTTGGAGGAAGAAGGATTGAAATTAACTTCTGTTGCTACCCAAAATTATCAAGCAAAGAGTAGTAGGCAAATAGCTTAACTCTATTCTTATTGAGGATATTAAAATCAGTGATGACACTCCCATGGTTGTAGGTAAAATAGGGTGTGAAGGGCCTGCTGAAAAAGACATTAAAGTTGTTGATTCTGGTTAAAGCCTAGGTGAGCAAAGACAGCACTGCATATCAAATTAATGCTGAGAATTTGTACAAATACTAGACCTGCTTTAGTCTGTCAGTAAAGAATATATTTATGTAGGAAGTGTGTTAATGAAGGCCGCAGTGAAGTGCGTTAGTTAATATTCCTTGGTGGTCAGTTGGTTTACATAAAAATCTGACTTCTCTTAATTTTTTTTTTGTAGTATTAATTTTTTATGCTTATCTGAGAAAAGATGCATTGGTTGCAATGGTCTTAAAAGAAGGTGGAGTCAATTCTGCTGTCTCCCTGGAGTTAAAAACAGTTAGCAAAAAGTCTTCTCGTAAAAATTGGTATTACAAACTCTTAAGAGTTTCCATAAGCAAAGAGAGTCTAAGGTTTTATCTTACCACAGATTAAATGAAATAACTTTATATAAGGCATTCTGCTATGAAATATTGCCATGATACAGTGCTAAGAGGTGGACTATAAAAGCTTGCCCAGAAAGAAGTCATTATTATGAAAAAAATATAAAGCCTGTGAATTATGTTTATTTTGAATTTTTCTGGAGATTGTTGTTTTCAATACAGAAAGCCAGATGAATTTAAAATGCATTAGATCTAATTTCAGTAAGTCTGATGAAGAGAAACTCTCTAGGAGCTTTGATGATAATTGTTACAAGTAATAAGGTTTGCAGCAGTAAATTAAATACATTGTTCCACCCATTCATGGGTGGTAAGGAGTACTGCTGACTCCATCTGTTCCTCAGTTACCCAGAAGTAGTGCATGATATTTCTCTACTCAAACTTTCTGTATTACACAATCTATATAAAAGTTGTGAAAGCACTTTAGAAACTGTGTAATAGCTTATGTCTTTCAGCAACCCCAAGAGATTTCCTGGTAGGCCTGTTTATTGGCAGGTTAGGATACTTGACTAAGACCACACAGTGAACCAGTGAGAAAGCTAGAAATGAAATCCAGACCATTTTGCTTATAATCCGTTGTTCTAACCATGGGATACTTCTCAAATACTGTGGAGGAATGGAAAAAACAAAACATAAATGAAAGCATGGCAGCACTAAATTACAATCCTACGAATTTTAGAAAACTCTAGCAATGAATGTTGCACTTCAGTACTTCAGTGATTATTTTTAATCTGAACACTCACCCCTGACACATACCTTTTTCTTCTAGTTTTTTGTGTCTCCTAGCCTTGCTGCATTTGTTCTGAGTGTTGTGCCACCCTTGGCTGTCCTGGCTGTGATTTATGGAAGATACTTGCGAAAACTTACTAAAATGACACAAGATTCTCTTGCAGAAGCAACACAGGTAATCTTTTAACAGACGCTTTATAGTTCAAAGTTGCTCTGGTATATTTAGGTTAATATCTCTGAAGTTACAGGTCTTCTGAAGCTAATTGTACTGTTCGTTGCCCTAACCCATGTTGAGCCTTGTAGTTTTGCGCCTGAATAATATGAAAGGTAAATGTCAGTAACGTTTATTCACAGATCTCAAAAACAGCCATGCTTCCATTGTCCATAACAATATAATGTGGAAATACTAAGCTTGAGAATTGAAAATGTAGGAAAGGATAGGGAGGTTAGGCTTTAGCTTTGTGAGAGCATAAAAAAATCAGCCTATGAAGTCCTGTATAATTTGGTACCAGGGTTTGAGAAACACTTTTGTTGGATTACAGTTACGAGTTTGAAGCCATCAGAAGCATCCTGGATAGATGCTTGCTTTGCTAGCAAGTCCTCTGGAGTGCATCCCTGACATACGACCTTATTGTCATCTCCTTAAGTGGCTTAACATTTCTTACACTTTTCAGCACATACGTAGATATCTGAGGGAAAAGTAGAGGAATCTGTTGTTTCTGCAGAGGCTGTTATAGAGGGCCCTTCATTGTGTTTGCTTATCACACTGAAATATTCTGAAGCACTATCAGAGAACAGTACTGACTTTTTCCTCAAAGGCTGAGGGTAAGGATACATCATTAAAAAGCATAGAAATATAATTAGGAAAGATCTAGTTAAAATAGCCACAGTTGTCAGCTGTTATAAACTTGGGATGTCCTTTGCAGAACTTCTGCAATTTGACTGTGCAGGAGGAAGATTATCTCTCTTCTGTTTGTCTTCCTCATACTGTGTTGAAAGGAAGTTCATGCCTTTGTAAACAATATGTGGGACTTCACATGAACAAGCAATGAACAATTCAAATTTTCAGGTTGAGTGGGGGAGGGAAGAAGGAGAATAATTTTTTTATATCATAGTTTTGCTTACTAAAAGGGGCCTTGTTTTTTAGAAGACTATCACAGTGTCACAACTTGGTCTAATTGGTTACAATAGAGGTGTTTTAGAATTACTACTTTGCTGTTTAGAAGTTAAAATAAAATTCTGAGTTGAAATGAAATATTAGTAGTTGGGCTAAATTAATTCCCTGTGTTGCTTTGATCAAATGAGTGGAATTGTTTTAAGAAATAACTACAGGCTGTTTTGTGCGCTTTAGTGTAGAATAGAACTCTCTCTCTCCCTCTCCCCACGTTGTTATTACAAATTATTGTGAATAGTAATTTCCCTGTGGGTGTTGTTCACATCAAATTTTTTAACCCTAATTTTGTGTTTTTCTGCTGGCACTTCAGATGATCCTGAAATTCTTTTTAAATGGTCTGGGCATGCAGTGTACTTTTAACCTAATGGAATTGTGGAAAAAAAAGGGTAGTAGGGTGGGGAGAAGGTGGCATGAGAAATCTTCCCGTGGTATCCAAAGATACGGAGATTAGCTTAGTGATATTGGTTTAACTTTCACATGTTTTGTAATACGAACATTTTAAATGGTGTGTCTCTGTGTACTTGTTTTGTTCTTTGCTTTAATGTAGTTAGCTGAAGAGCGTATTGGAAACATAAGGACAGTTCGAGCTTTTGGGCAAGAAGTGGCTGAAATGGAGAAGTATACAAATAAAGTTGATTATGTGCTACAACTGGCTAAAAAAGAGGCACTTGTTCGGGCAGGCTTCTTCGGAGCAGTAAGTATATTTTAATTAAAGTAAGCCAGCCATGTCATGCCAAGTATCAATTTTAAAATTTATGAGGATACTTCAAAATCTGCAAATAAGTGATTGAAAATAAATTGAACCTACATAAAACCGTGGGAAGACCGGACTTAAATCAGTCTAAATTGCTGTGAAACTGCATCTCAAGATACAGTAGTATGATAAAGTCATTTTAAGTCTCTGTTTCTGCCATACGCCCCATAGCTGGGGTCTACTTATCTGAGGCCACACCTCCTATTCAAGGAACTAAACCAGTGGAAAGCTTCCCCCACCCATTTTACAGGTTTGGTTCCCTGATGAAATGAGCATCAGTGCATAGGAAGCTGGGGAGTGTGCAGGTGGGGGAGGGAGGGTTGGACTGCTTTTTTCCATAATTTAATTGTTTAATTGTATTCCAAAACTGCAACATAACTGCAGAATATCAACTCTTCTTCTTCAGTGATGGAGTGATGGTTGAGAAAAATGCTTGGTGTTCCTTTCCATCTTGGGAAGAAAAAAAAAAGAGTTGCTTGCTTTATAAACACTTTTTGGAAAGCACAGTGCAGTGCCACTGGATGTCTGTCTGGCTGTCAGCTGGGTTTCCTTAGAATTGTTGAGTTTAACTCAGTCCTCCAAAAACCTAGATACTTGTAGTATGAGAGTTCTTTTTCGTAGAAGGAAAGTTCTGAAACAATGTTTTAGAGGATGAAATTTAAGACGTATGTGACAAAATATGCCTTTTTCTCTTTTTCCTTAGACTGGCCTTTCTGGAAACTTGATTGTCCTCTCAGTTTTATACAAAGGAGGATTACTAATGGGCAATGCCTACATGACAGTTGGTGAACTCTCATCTTTCCTCATGTATGCTTTCTGGGTTGGAGTAAGCATTGGAGGTATGGAATGGGAAATTAGGTTTTCTTCACTTCAAAGCATTACAGGCAGGAAGAAGCTCTTAAAAGATCTGGATCTTTTATAAAGTCTCTTCTAAATGATCCATTAAATATTTTTTTTCTGAACAGATAATGAAAATAATAATTTATAACTGTCTCAGTATAAACCTTCTGTTTTCCAAAAAGAATACAGAGATTATTTTTTTCAAAGCATGCATATGACAGATACATGTGACTTTAATTTTCTTTATGTCTGAATTAACATACTTGCCATATTGTTTAAAGAAATAATACCTGTGGGGTTTTTTTTAACCAAATATGTGGGTCTGTGCTAAACATACTCTATTTAGAAAGGTACATACGATTTAGCTGTAATTTAGTGTAGAGTGTTCTGAACTGGAAGAGTAGGCAAAATACCAGTAGAACACTGCACTCCCGTGCTAATCCTCTGGTTTTCCTTACTGACTGACTCCTCATTGAAACTCACACTCTGTAATCTACTGACCCAGAAACAAGCTGTTCATCTTTTTGACAGAGCTGTCTCTATGACTGCATACAGGCAAAAATGAAGATAAAGTGCTTTGAAGTTTGACAACTGATTGGAATGTTCTTCTTTAAAATGAGCCTGTTACTTCTGATAGACAGGGAGGGTGATACAGCTTGTCTGTGTTCTTCTTTTTTAAGACTAAGCCTGGTATTGTGGGAAGCACAAATATGCACCTGAGGGCAAAATTAGCAAACCTGATTTCTTGTATATCAAAATTCCAGTGGCACCCATTCCAGCTACCGAAACCCTTTTTTCTCTGCTTAGGTCATCTAAGTTTGGTCAATGAACAGATACCCAGCACTGTTAAAAAATGGGACAAATTAATGTTAAATAAATGAAGGTTAGAAGCATTGCTAAAAATGTCATTAACTTTTATTTCCTATAAAAATATTTTTTTAATTCCACTGAAGGTCACTGGAGAATGTAGTTCTGCACAGAGCTCATTCTCGTGGGGACTCTGAAGCAGAGGTGTCTTGCCACAAGAGGCCTGCCTTCCTAGATGCCTACAAGGCATATAAATCTTCCAAGTGCTAAGTCTGCTTGGTATATGTCATCGTCAATCCATACAGGAGTTCATGCAGCAAACTGTGAAGTTCACTGCATAGTTTGTGACTTTGCCGCTTTTTGTTCTGTATTTGATGTGTTTTCTACCAAACACAGAAAATAGGTTATGAAAATTAAAAACATCTTCTAATTTGTAATTGCTGTCCATAATTTATAATGGTTTTTTTTTATGAGTGCTTGTGAATTGGCAAACCTCAGTGCTTGAATTTCAAGGTGCTCTGTGAGGCTTATGCCTTCCCCACTGTGCCCTGTTCTAGGACGTAGATGCTTTGGCTCTTTCTCTCAATTAGAGAACTTGTCACCATGGCTAGTGCCTTGTGTTGCAAGCTTTCAGCTAGTCCTCAGCAGCAGCATGATGAAATGCCCTGCCTACACTTACAGGCTCATGACCTTGAGCTGGGCTTGTTGCTCTGCAAGAATAAACCAGTAAACCCCTTCTAATATCCCCTGGGTTTTCTGCCCTCCTGAAACCACCCTTAACACTGTAAGCATTTTAAGGTGTAAGTATATTTATTCTGTTGGAATTCAGAGATTTTGATATTGGTGTATTTTTCTTTAGAAAGACACACAAAACAATCAAGAAATAGGACACTTTATATTTATGCCTTATTCTATTTCTAGTTCTATGTCAGTTTTCTCTGTTTATTTCAGCTGGAAAGCCCTTCAGCCAAGTTACCTCCAAGATGATTCACACAGCTGCTAAGAGCTGGGACCCAGTACTATATGTAGGACTTGTCCTTAGCTTTTGCTTTCTCCACTAATGTTTGCTGCACATTGATATGGGAGACATATTTCTTTACGTTGTCCATTCTCCAGGTAGCTTCTCAAGTGTCAGTTCAGCCTTAGGTTTTGTGCCCTCTCTCCACTGTGGCTGACTCAGCCAGGCTCCCCTGTAGTAGCATAAACCTGTCTGACAAAGAAGGGCACTCAGAATGCTCTGTTCTGCTGAATGATTTGAAACACATGGCTGGTTGGATGCAAAGCTATTTCGCTAAAGTTGGATGCTATTCTTCCTGAGAGATGAATGAAAAAGAGCATACACAAGCTGAAGTGTATTAATCTTTTCTTCAGAAAGAATTATTTTACAGATATAAATAAGATTGGTGAATGAGGGTTATTGGCAGCTTTCAAATGAGACTAGACAGGACTTAAATTAACAAGTTTGACAGTGTGTTGGAGTAAAAGATCCTCTACACATCTGATCCTCCAATGCACCTGATGAAAAGTATAATGCTAATTTTATCTCTCCTATGTCTTCCATTCCATATGGATGCATAATGCTGTTCTGTTTTTTGTTTAGGTCTAAGTTCCTTTTATTCTGAGCTAATGAAAGGACTAGGTGCTGGTGGACGTCTTTGGGAACTTATTGAAAGGAAACCCCAGCTTCCATTTAATGGTGGGTTCTTGGTTTGTTCCTGTTTATAGGTTGATTTTTCTCTTATGGGTCAGCAGTAGTTCAGAAGGGTGTGTGTAATACTTAAAAGTAGTACTGACTTACATTCTTTTGAAAGAAATTAGATACAATGGTAATTCTGACTTTTCCAAAGTATGAAACAGATGATGAAAGTTTCCTTTAATCAAAAATTTTAGAAGCAAAAAATTTGGCTTAATTACTTTTTTATTTTTTCTTTAATTAATTCAGAATATTACTTTGAATATGTGACTGAGGACATGCTCATTTCTAGCCTTTTGGAATATTTTTTTGATGTCATCATCACTTCCTTTTGGACCAGCTTTAGAGTGAAAAGAGTGGAAGGAAGCAAGAGGAGAGGAGGGAGGAGCTCTGAGATGGCTGTGTCTCATGTTTCCATTGAAAGGCTTACCCTGCTCATCTCTAATGACTAAGAAATGACCAGTCTGAAAAGAGAAGCTTTCGAAACTAGGTGGTTTTCAATAAGAGTATTTCAAGCTTAAATGTTCCATACTGATCCAATGAAAACACATCCTTAGTGTGACATGTTGATTTGAAATCTAAATTGCAAACACAGACAGTTTGAGGCCTTTCAGTAACACTTGCTAAACTGAATTTTTGAGGTCTTCTGCCATAGGAATGAAGGACTGAGGCATGACTGGGGAATAAAAGGAAGGAAAGCGGGGAGTTGATATGCAGAATCCTGCTTCTTGGGAGAGTGTGAATGTGCAGCTACAGCAGGTGCTGCCTTTGGAACAATGTGCACCTCTTTCCTTGCAGTAGTACTACCCGCATTCTCCCTTGTTTAGAGTGACAAAGTTTTATTTTCACAGAACAAATATCTAGGCAACAAATTATAATGTCTTTTTTTTCTTGCATCTAGAATCCAAACAAGAAGCAAGTATATAGCTTTTAGATATTTTTAAAGTAATATATAGAGAAAGGACTTGTGGTTGCAGACTTCCTGTATTGCAGTAGATTTCAATGTTTCAGGCCACGGAATAGACTGTGCAATAACTGGAACTGAGACTTAAGATAAGCTATTACTTGTTACTGTGGTAATAATAAGGATTATGTGGCTAGCAGAGGATTTAGCAAATACAATACAAACAAAACCAATAAATTTACAATGTGTATGTTCATAGGTTAAAGTCAAGGAAGGAATCTGGAATTGTATGCTCTTGCCTCTGCCATTTCAATGCTACTAGCATTAAACTGAAAGCTTGAAGAAGAAATGGGAATCTGGAAAAAAGAAAAAATGAATTATCTGCTAATAATTAAATTAACAGCAAAACTAGTGAAATCTTGATTGCTGCTGCTGGGGTGTCCGTGTTTCCTGTCCACAGTTACTGTTTAACCAAACATGGGCATGTACTACCATGTGCCGTGGCAAGTTGGGGATTATTTGTGTGCTGCATCCAAAAAGAGCTAAGGGGTTTTAGTTGCATGTCTCTAGCACGAGCAGATATGACTCAGGTGTTGTTCTAGGGTTGCCAGTTTTCACAAAACTGGTAGGAACTTCGTCAGTGACTCTCAGTCCTTCAGAAATGCAGCACCACTGTTCAATTAGTTTGTTTTGTATGGATATGTGTCACTGGGATTTACTAGGGCTTGAAGAAATTGTGTCTCTGCCTTACCTATTCATAGGCTT
This sequence comes from Sclerurus mexicanus, assembly GCA_013396755.1. NCBI lineage: Eukaryota > Metazoa > Chordata > Aves > Passeriformes > Furnariidae > Sclerurus > Sclerurus mexicanus. The sequence goes on along the minus strand of VWZF01005269.1, from coordinate 539,131 downwards.
TTTCTATTAATTATATTCATTTAAGGTAATTGTTTAAATCAAATGCTGTGTTCCAGAAAGAAGCTGGTTTCATTTAACTTTGGTAGTCATTCATTCATGGTGGTTTGTTACAGTATTTCACAACCTGAAATTTTCATTTCAGTGAACTGTTGCCTAAGAGTTAGGCCTCTAACTGGTATCCAATACACTGTTGCCCTGAATTTATTAAATGTACTTTCCACTTTAGAGAAAAAACAAAACTGAAAAATGGCCCTTAGCACAACAAACCTAGCAGTACTTTATTCCAGGGACTGCCTCTGCTTGAAAGCTACCCAGTTAACAGGTAGTAGAGAAGGAACTGCACTTGTTCAAAAAGGAGGGTGTTTCAGGTGAGTTTTGTGGCTTGGTGAAAGGGCGATAAGTGATTTGCAATGTTTGTCTTTTGGTGTTCTATGGTAACAGGACTTTGGCCTTCACCAATGCCATTTTATTTCATTGCTCCTAATTATCAAAGCTTAAATTGTTTATAATATGTTTAAAAATTCAGATAATTCTAGGAGAAGGGACCATTGTTAGTTGTTAGGTATTAGTAAGATGTAAATTCTACCTCTTGCTGTAGGTAGCCTACAGCTTCAGTGCTGGTGAGCAACCTGAAATTGCATTCAGGTACAAGTGTTGTACCACACTGATTCACTCACAGCTGAAATATAACCCTTGTCATCCTGAATTGTGGTTTGCAGCTATCCATAGATTGAATGTGGAGATGTTTTTATTGAGCGTCTGTAAAGCAAGTTCTAAGAGGGCTGAGCTAATTTTTCTGTTCACGTTTCTGTATTTTATTCTTTGTCATATAGAGGGAATCACATTAGGCAAAGACACATTCAGAGGTGCTTTGGAATTCAAAGATGTTGAGTTTGCATATCCAACCCGTCCAGAAACATCAATTTTCAAAGATTTTAGCCTTTCCATTCCAGCTGGCTCTGTTATGGCTCTGGTTGGCCCAAGTGGTACAGGGAAATCAACTATTGTATCCCTTCTGCTGCGGCTGTATGATCCTATCTCAGGTATGTTTGGTGTGTTGCTGTCATTTGTGACAATTAATGCCTTGCATCTCAGATACACCCTATAAATAGTTAGGGTTCCTGTGCTTGAGACCCATGTTACCCTTTGGGGTGTATGTTTACCCTGTGGGGGTGCCTGCATAGCTGTGCATTTCTGATCCCCCAGTATAGCATGTGATTCCTCATGGGTTGTCATTCTCAGCTGTTCTTTTTGTCTCATTTCAAAATGCATCAAATACGCTTGACTTTACTGTTTCTTAATTTAAGGTACTATCACTGTTGATGGCTTTGATATTCGCCAGTTAAATCCACTGTGGTTCAGGACAAAGATTGGAACAGTAAGTCAGGTAAGGAAGAAAAAAGAATTCCAAGTGGATGGAATAATTTTGTGTGATCAACTAGCTTTTCTTCTTTTTGAAACTATATAATATTGTTCCTCAGTGAAATCCCTACATCTCACCATAACTGCTGTTGCACGTGCTTCATTCTAAACAGAAGTATTTAGAGCTAGTCCTGTTATTCTGTAGTCTGTTTTTACGTAATCATAGAGATTCAAAATGTTAGCTTAGGAGAAAAATGCTTTTGGAGACTGGAAAGTATGTTGCTGTAAATTGTATAGGTATGACCATCCTAATGCTTGCTATAACTTGTTGAAGAAAGTAACACAAAGCTTAACACTTAATTACCTTTTGTATTAATGGAAGTCACACAATCATATTTTACACAACGGTTTCAAAACCTGACCTTCTGTGTTCTGTGTTATTTCTAAGAAAACACAATTCCACTAGGAAAGCATGAGAATACAGCACGGTTGGGACGTACTCTTACAATGCCAGCTCCCTAACGACTTCCAAACTCTGAAAATACAAAGAGGTGTTCAGTGGTGTCTTAATAAACTACTTGATCAATTAAAATGTTCATTCCCTTGTCTCCCCAGATGCTTCACAGTGCAATTAACTGTTAGGCTGATGTTCTGTTTAAAAGCATAAGGGTATCTGGGTATTTACTGAATTTCAGAACAACTTCCTTGTGTAATAATGCCACCTACAGCTTTTGTGCAAAAAATATTTTCCTATTAGCACATTTCTTTTTGAATTATGTACTCCTTTTGAACTACCAGTAAGAGATGCAGACTGGTATTCATACTATAGCATGTCTCTATTCAGATTTCTCTTGTTTCAGACATTGACCCATTGGACATCACTTGTCCTGTCTCAGAGTTCTCTGTTGCAAGCTTTAATATTAATTAAATGCACAAAATGCCATAAAATCTGTTTAGAGGTTAAGAGAAGAATCGTCATTGTTGCAAATGATAGAACAGTTTGTGTTGGAATGAACCTTTAAAAGTCATCTAATCCAACCCCCCTGCATTGAGCAGGGAAACTTTCAACTAGATTGGGTTGCTCAGAGCCCCACCCAGAGCCTGTGTTTCCAGGGATGGTGCACTCACTACCTCTCTGGGCAACCTGTTTCAGTGTTTTACCACCCTCACTGTAAAAAACGTCTTCCTTATATCTAATCTAAACCGACCATCCTTTGGTTCAAAACCATTACCCCTTGTCTTATCACAACAGGCCCTGCAAAAAAAAGTCTGTCCCGATCTTTCTTATAGCCCCCCCTTTAAGAACTGAAATGCCAGACTCTGGTCTCCTTGGAGCCTTCTCTTCTCCAGGCTGAACAGCCTCAACTCTCTCAGCCTTTCCTCACAGAAGAGGTGCTCCATCTCTCCTATGATGATATGTAACAAAGTACAAAGGAAGGTTTTCTGATGTTTGAATGTATGGCTCTTTCTAAACACTTCCTAAAATATTAGGAATTGAGAGTTGTTTTGTCAGTTTAAAAACCAGCTTATTTTACAAGTGGTTTTCACTGTCTATTTTGGTGTTATGAGAGGGGTTTTTTTAAATTTGGCTTTAATTCAATTAACTCTAGCTTCATATTCTTTGTATGAATATTGCAAGCAGGTTCTTATAAGCGGGATTTATGTTTATTGAGATACAGGCAATACACATATGTAATTACAGATCTACCATATTAGTTATGTGTTTGAATTTGTCAGGAACCAATTCTCTTCTCCTGTTCTATTGCTGAAAATATTGCCTATGGTGCAGAGGATCCTTCTACTGTGACTGCAGAGGAGATTCAAAAAGTTGCTGAAATAGCTAATGCTGCTAGTTTTATCAGAGATTTTCCAAAAGGGTTTGACACCGTAGTTGGAGAAAAAGGCATTTTGCTTTCAGGTATGTCTTTATTGCTTATTTAAAAAATCTATATGCTATAGAGTGAAATACAAATTCTATTGTCTTTTGTTACCACTTTTTTCTCCAAGTTGTAGCCTGCCATAAGTATTAAAAGAATATCCCTTTCATCCCTATTCCTCCCTAAAGTACATGGGCCTAATTCTGCTCAGCCAGGCATTCAGTTAAAATTGCTTCATATATGTTTTCCTATTTCAATTTACTGATTTTTTTCCCCTAGGTGGACAAAAGCAACGAATTGCAATTGCTCGAGCTCTGCTCAAGGTAAGCCAGCATCCAAACAGCTATTTAACTACTTTTTGGGGGGAGGCAGGAAGTGTTAAAAAGGAAGAGGTCTTTCAATGGGTGAGGTAGAAAAGTATTTTTAAAAAGAAAATTGTCTCTTTTCCCGTAATGAAATTGAAAAGGGCTGAGTGGCTTAACTAAAGACAACTTACTTATGTCAGTGCTTCTTCCTATCATGTTTTTTGATAGTTCTTGCTAGGAGCGATCTTAAAGCATTATATAATGGCTCACTTCACTAAGACCAGGTTAAGGATGAAGGAAGACTTTAAAAACGTGGTGCTACTAAACTTAAATATGACATTTCTGTGTTCATATCTCTATCATTTATGAGTTGATTTTTCTGGGTGGCAGTTTACTAGCCCTTTGGATGCCTTGTCTTAGCTTTGAGGGGAGGTGGCCTGGATTTGGGACAAGATAATATTTCAGGCACAATGTTGTGACATTTTTTTTCTTCAAAGGTTGATATGGGTCTAGCTTTAGAGCAAGCTCTGTGCTGCACATATATGAAGAGGTTTCTGAGGATTAGAAGGACAGGGAGTTTGGTTTGGGTACAGCCAGAGGGCCTTCCAGGGAGCCAGTTTGGTGCTGATGCTCAGCTGGAAGTTTTGGTTCTTGCTGAACCCAGTTTACATTCATGTTAAGCCACAGAGGTCTCCATACTATCCTAGCGTGCCCAGTCCTGCTGGTTTAATAGGAATTTCATTATAACAGTTCTCTTTTGCTACATGTTGAAAAGCTGATTGTATTTCAGATCATATATTTTATACACTTCATGAGATTAGAGACTTTATTTTGTGGGGGGGAAAAGATAAGGTTGTAAAAAATAAATGAGTAGTTGATATACTGTGGTAGTTTGGAGTTCAGTGGAGTCCCCTCTCTCCCAGATATAGTCTAAAGTATTGACTCTCAACTTTATCAAGGAAGTTTGGGTTATATACTGTAACTCAGAAGTGAATTATTCTAAGGGATTTAAGTGCTAGCTATTTGTTGTTGGGGGGGGGTGTTTTGTTTTTTGGGGGTTTTTTTGTTTGTTTTTTTTATAACACTCAATTCTTTTGATAAAGTAAGTACTCTTACTTGCAGTTTTAAGCTATATGAATCCTGCTCCTTATTGATATAAATAGGCAGATCTTGTTTAATTGTTATTATATCAAATTTTACTTTCTTCTTCAGGACCCTAAAATTCTTCTGTTAGATGAAGCAACAAGGTAAGAAAGAAAAGAAATAGAAACTCAGAAATTATGTACCTGTAAAACTCAGATTTGGGAGCTCTTGTTCTTTCTCTGCATGCCCTTGCACAAACTATCTAGCTCCCTTACTGTTCTCTACCCACAAAAAAGAACGTGCCTTCTAGAATGTGTGACTTGGTTAGGAGACCTATGATAAAAGCTGTTTATGCAAAGCCGAAGGGATAGCTGATACACTGTGTTTTTCACGGAGTTAAACTTGTAACATATAACTTGATTTTGAAACATCTCCTTAAAGCTTTTTTGTATCTTTAATTTAAATTTAGATCTTAGTGTAAAAGAGATATGATTATTCTGCAGTACAGCTGATTTTTTTTTCCCACTGACTTAATTTAGTCTTATTTGTTGGTGCTTGTTTTTGCATATGAGGATATGCAATGCCTGTAACTTGGATGTGAGCACTAAGCATATTCATGAAACGCCCCCACATTCCAGTGGTTCATCTTTCCCAACAATAAAAAGGGTTTGCAGTTTTGACAAAATGAGCCTAATGCATACAAAGCTAACCTGTCTTAAAATAACAAAAATATCCTCCTCTATCCTGTCCCCACCCCATTTCTAACTAGTGCTTTGGATGCTGAAAATGAGTATCTAGTGCAAGAAGCTCTGGACCGGCTGATGGAAGGGAGGACAGTCCTAATTATTGCTCATCGTCTGTCTACTATTCAAAATGCTGATTTTGTTGCAGTCCTTGGCCAGGGTAAAATTCTTGAATGTGGAAAACATGAGGAACTACTTGCAAATCCAAATGGACTTTTCAGGAAACTAATGCAGAAACAAGCTTTTCTTCAGAACAGTGATACTTTTGCATTAGATCTACAGTCCAGAGAAAAGAATGTATTAAAAGAAAATGTATGAGAGAATGTATGAATAAAGGAAACTTCCAAATTACAGATACTATAACTTATGTTTCAGTTATGTAAAGTAAATGTTATATTTTTTCAAAATGTACAAAATATTCTTTTGAATCTTAAATGTGTTTAAACTTTTTATTGAAAGCTTTTTAATAATTATTGCAATATTTTAAAAATATCTACCACATTGAGATAATTTCACAGTGTATAGATTTTTCTGCTTTGTGTTACATTGAGAACATTTAGAATCTTGTTTGCTGTACTGCACTGTATGATGTTGTTCTCCATTCTCAAGTAAGTTCAGTATTTTAAAGGTAATTAAATGACAATCTTATAATTTTCCTATCATTGTCTCTCGCTTTTCAAGGAACTTATACGTTTTGTGCTTGTCAATAGTCTTAAAATGCTGGAATTCAAAAATGCATGACACTGACCTATTCTGGAAGTTCTGTCTGACTTCCACTGCACTGTCCTGCCAGTTACCATTTGTTCTGAAATGTGATTGTGTGTTCTGAACTGGATTATGATCCCCATCTACAGTTACTGTAGAGAATTACATATAAAAACACATTTTAGAGAATATGAAAGCATGCGTTGGAAGAAAGTTCTTTAAAAAACCAAACAAACCCCACAAAAAAAAGCAAGCAACCAAAACTCCTGACTTGAGATAAGGACAAAGGAAGTGTATTAGTATGTGAAATCAGCATAGGAAAATCTAAAATTGGCATGTATTTTCTTCCCTTTTCTATATTCCCATTTCTTTACTTTCACTTCCTTTCTATGATAACATCCAAAAGAACATGCCTGTACATTTGTATGGGTTTTTTTCCTTTTGTAAGGCATATGTCAGTTTTGTATTGTTAATTAAAATTTAGAAATCATGAGTTTTGCCTAAGTACTTTATTAGGAACAACTAGTAAACTACCTTCTAAGAATAATTAGTAAAATAGCAGCATTATGTTCATTTAAATAACTGCAGGAGGATATATTTGGCAGTGAAGAGTTGACTTAATGTTTCTAATTTAAGAATCTCTTTCAATATGATCTCTGAAGATGCAAGACCCCACAAGGTGATTTTAAAAAGCTAGAAACTTTCCAGGTCACATTAAAACTAATCTATGCTAGGAAAACTTGTTGATGGAAAACCTCATTGGCAATAGCTGAGAATACTTAGTGCTGGGCAAGCTTGAAATGTTTATCTAATGTGCCATTAATGGCACCTTGTGGAATATAATGAAAGCACTAGAGAGATCCGTATGCTAGGGAATGAAAATAAAATTGCATCCAGATGTAATTTATCTTCAGATACAGTTTGCCTAGAAGCATATTCATAGTAAAGATATGCCAAAAATACTACTGACCAATGTTTAATTTCAGTGTTGACTACCAGTTAATGTATTTAGAGAGTCTTGAATCTTTAATCCTTACTAATGTAGTCTCTCCTTATGTGAGATTCAACAAGCCCCTTTCTTTTACACAAGTTACAGGAATTCCTTGTAGCTGCATGAGTGTTTTATGTGCTTTGTTCATTAGTTGTTCTAGCAGGTATTGCAGCCTACAGGAAAAGTGTGAAAAGCTACAGAATAGCTCAAATCCACAGAAAGGTGAATGTTTGTCATAACAGATACATTGGATAGCAGACTTTATTGGGTTAGAACCACTCAAAATACTCTTTGGAATATTTACAGGACCTTCAAGAACCAGTTAAGTCTCTAACCATTATCAGCATGAATTATTTCTGTGTTGAAAATGAGATTTAAAGGTTGAGTGGCATCCTCTGTCCTGAACATCAAGATCTTAACACAGCGCTGGGGCATCAGAAGGAAGCCAATTTTCTGACAAAGTGTAGCTAGGGTAGATAGGAGTCAGTCAGCAAACAATGACTGTTTAAGCTTCAGCACTTTAAATATTTTAGTAACAACATGTGAAGGGTTTTTAAAATAATTTTAATGTCACCATTCATTGATGTTGGGAAATGTGTATGTCAGCTTGAATTTTATTCAGGTTTTTGCCTATTTGCTTGGTTATGTGTGCATTTCCTGATTTTTTTTTTTTCTTCACAAAGTGACATTAACATGATGGTTTAGCATCATTTTTGTAGACAGGGTTATATAGAAGGATCCTACATTCATGTAATAGCATAGTGAAGTTCCATTAAATCTTTGTGTTTTGCTTTTCCCATAAAATCAAAGGAGAAGGAGAGAGCTTGAATTAAAAAGGCAAAGCACTGAAACTGAGAGGTGCCTCAGACTTCAGTCCTGCCACAGGGACCATCTCGACTTTATCTCCGTTGCACTTTGGCTTATGTCATACCAGACCACAGCCCACACAGAAAATCCAACAGCCCTAACCCTTTAATCAAAGAACATGGGTTTTTTTGAAAACTACAGGACATTTCTGAACGTTCTATCTTTAGTTAATTTTGTCGTTAGCCAATTAGCCCGTCCCAAATCTTCATTTGCGAAGCCTGGCCATGATGATGATGATGATTATTGATACTATACACACAACTCAACTTCTCCCCCAGGTGGGTGCTACATGCCCACCTTCTGAAAGCTCTTTTCCATGCTGCTGGGTGTTGGGAACATCTGGAAACTATCAATGAGAAAGATGTTAACAGGACCATCTGGTTGGCCTCGGAGCTGTGAAGGGAGGAAAGAAACTTTCCTCGCCAAGCCTTGAGAATTCACAGAAGAAGAGATAATTCAAGACTTGTCTAGTAAATCACTAGCTTAGTTTAAGAGCCCTAATTGTTTTAAGTTTGTAATTAGGTTGTAGTTATCTGTAAGAATTCCTTTGCTTTTCCCCCTGTCTGAACACTATGATATGTAACTGATGCCTAAAGGTTTGGTGTGTATTTTGTAGATTTGAGAGTTTTAGAAGTATAGGTTTTCTTGCTCACATATTAAGTGGTGTTAGAAGTTACTAAAGTGATTTTCTCACACATTCTCAGGCTTTCTGAAGGTCATGATGTTTTGCAGAGACACCTGCAAGATAACTTGAAGTCAAAACAATAGAAGAGCCCAGAAACCCTTGGAGGTGGTCCAGGGGCACAGCCTAGGACCCTGACAGGTAGACGACTGAGAGAAATGGAAATTATGATTGGTTATAGATACCTAGTATGTTAATTGTTAGGAAGATCATAAAAACTGTAACATTCCGGAGGGCTGGGCTTCTTTGGGGATTTTTGGATGCAGAGATCCTTGTTGAAACAATGCACATTTTGTAGGCCCAGCAGAGGCCCAGAGCCTCCAAACTCCCAATAAAGGTATTGTTTATCTTCTTCCATTAATGTTTTCTCTGAGTGCCTATCTTTCAGGACTTTAGGCATCAAAACAATGCGTGTTTTGTAGGCCCAGAGCCTCCGAGCTCCCAATAAAGGTACTGTCTATCATTCTCCATTAATGTTTCCTCCGAGTGCAATCTCCCAGGATTTTACGCATCGAAACCACCCAGCGCCCGCCTCCTTCCCCAGCACGAACGCTACCCTGTTACACCTGCTGCCCCGACATACTGCGGAGCGCGCTTGCAATAAAACCTTTCAGCCATTGCCCCCGAACCGGGACCGTCCCGCCGCGACTCGCCACCGCGGGTCCGCCCTCCC
>VWZF01005269.1:494646-529775 GCA_013396755.1 Sclerurus mexicanus | reverse complement strand
TGTGGGTGGGTGGGTGTCTCTGGGTGTCTGTGTGTCTGTGGGTGGGTGGGTGGCTGTCTCTGGGGGTGTGTGTGTGCCTGTGTGTGTGTGTGTGGTGTAAAGTAGCAGTATCTCTGACCATCCCTAAATCTCCCTGCAGTAGTTTTTTTGGTTTGTGGTTGTATTTTTGGGGTGGGTTTTTGGTGGGGAGGGTTTTTTCCTTCTGTGGTAGGTAAGTCAGAAGTTGTGTTTGCTGTTTGCCCTGGATTGCGCTGTACCGCCCAGGCAGCGCCACTCTGGGGGCAGGTTTCTTCGAAGGCAGTGCTGAAGGGTCTGGGCACCGCTGCGGGTTTGTAAGAGTGGAACCTGCCGCCCTCGAAGTTGTTTGAAGGAGTCCTGAAGGTTCTGGGCACTGCTGCGGATTTATGGAATGGAACCTGTCACCCTCAAAGTTGTTTTAAGGAGTCCTGAAGTTTCTGGACACCGCTGCAGATTTATGGAATGGAACCTTTCTCCCGTAGATTAGCCTTTCTTTATTGTTTTTGCGTATTGCTTCCTTTTATGCAGGGTTTGTTCTACAGTAAGGCTTTTCTTGGTATCTTCCAACTGGATTTCTTCAGAAATCCTTGATCGGGGATCTTTTTGAAACGTTTTTGGCAACTTAAGTACTTGGTATTGCCTGTTTTGTATTCAGTGATACTTTTCTTCCTGAGAAAAGTCTGATAAAACTGTTAGGCATGACTTTTCTCTATGAAAAGGACAGGAAAGAAAACCTATCAGAGTTACTAAACTGCATTTATTCTCTTTTGGTTGTTTTTTTTACTGCAGTAGTAAGAATTTATTAGTCTGTGGTTTCTTGAGTGTCCTCAGATTCTTTGTAAGGTATCTTATATACTCTGTTCTCATGATAACAAATTCTGACTGAAACATTTCATAGTTGAATGGTTTTAAGTTTCTTTAAAAGTAGTATTGTACATTAAAACTATAAATACAGGGTACCACGTTTTCAACATTATAAATATCTGTTATTAGCTTTTGAATTTGATGGTTCCTTGACTGTATGATACATGTATAATATATGAAAATAATAAGAATCTCTGTATTTAAAAAAAAATATAAAACAGTCAAAGTTTAGGCATTTCACACCCACCTACCCAACCCTTCCCTTCCTCCTCCTCTCCCTTCCCTTCCTCCTCCTCCTCCTCTCTTCCCCTCCCTCCCTTCCATATGAATCAAAATTGAGAAACAACATGAGCCTCAGATCACTGTCAGAGGGTTCAGAATCTCTCTTCTCAGGAGCAGCTGTCAGTTGTTGAAATAAAGAAGATGGCCCGTTTTCAGTTTTGGGGAACTTCAGATCTGTTTAATAGTTTTTGCAAATTGGGTGTCAGGTGTGTCTTCTAGCTGTATGTCATCATCTTGTGCCATTTCGCACTGGGAGGCCTGTGACATCATTTTACTTGTGAGGAGAAATAAAAGGAGAGTATTCTTCTAAAAGCGGAGAAATTTGCCCACTTAATCATGTTCAAGACAAGACAGACCTATCCTGTTCCAGAGAGAGAAGCTGGGGAAAGATGCAAAGCAGCTTTTATAAATTATATGATGAAACAGATAAGAACTGCACTCTTCAGAGTAAAATAAAGATGCTAGAAATGCAGTCTGGTCCAAGCTGCCATGAGTGTTTAAAGTGTTGCCCTGTGCGTATTGTCCGGTGGTGTCAAAACTAAGGATGGAATCAGACCCTGCAGTCCGGGAAGAACTTGTGTTAAGCTTCTCCTGACACTGTGGAGAGCTTTATTCTATAGATAACCAGAATGTAGAGAAGTTAAAAGTGATTTTATTGCTGGTAGGGTAATGCATATTCAAGACCAGTTCTTTAAAAATAAACAATTTGTTGACAGCTAGCATCTTGTAAAAAGGTCACCAAATTAGTGCTTTAGAAGGCGCTTGCAGAGTGAGTGTGTTTATTTTACATAAATGTATTTTTAAACAAATACTAATGAAGTAAGTGTCTGCTGAAAATGATGAAGAAACAATTAAAAGCTAACTATAGCTTTTTGTTTTATTTAAGAGCAACTCCTACCAGAGTTATCCAGCTTCCTACGGCAACTGAGACTATTAACTATGATGTTAAGGCTTTTGGATCCTCTCTTCCTGTTAAGGTTATGGAAGCCCTGAAGAAGGCTGATGGTAAGAATTGATTTTCTCTGTTATTTTTCTCATGAAAACTGACAAGTGAGAGAAGTGTTAACATGCTGTTGATGCCGTTTAAATGCTGACTTTACAGTGGAAACTGAAAGGTCTGTGCCTTGCTTTGAATCCACCTTGGTTAAGTAGCAATAATTGTAATAACAGTCATGTAGGTGTGAATGCATGGAAGTATCCTTTGGGTGCTGTCTTAAGCAATATATTTTAAAATGCAAGGTTGTAAAGAAAGCCAGTAGTAGGTTTTTAGTAACTTTCTTATTGGTTCTTTCTCACCTTTTTTACTTGCTTTGATTCTGTTGTGTCCTACAGTGGATGCTCTATTTTTTTCTTGCTTTACTTTTAATCCCCATTTGTTATCACTTCTAAAAGCCTCAATGATACAAACCTTTCCCGGAGATTAAGAAATTGGTTTCCTAAGCAGTTTTTGCCCTGTGGATAAGTTTTTATAGTAAATATAAGAGGAATCAAATATGTATCTTAAAAATTGCTGAGTGATGTATGAAGCTGTTATAATCTGCTCTAAATTGATGGAACTAGTTTCTAGGATTGTGTTGCTTTTCAGTCTTAGAAGCTGAGCGTTTGTCAAACAGATCTTTAAATTATATGTATTAATTTGATGTCTTAATCAAATAGATGGAAATTCTAACATGTAAGCTAATTTAATAGAAAATATTTATTTTCCTATGAGAATGAAATTTTATTGGTTTAAAGTTTACTCTGCAGTGTTTTAAAAATCTGAATGTCTTTTAAAAAAATACTTTATAGCTGATGACCAGCTGAGTGTTCAAGTGGATGAAAGTGGATGGGCCTGGCTAGTCCACAAAGAAAGGCTGATTATTTGGAAGATTGGTCAGTCTGCAGTAGCTAAGGTAAATGAAAAATGAAGATGGAAGTCTGTCTTTTGTACCAGTTGAACAAGTTATGCAGTTGTGGGATTTTGTTTTTTTAAACAAGAAGTTTTTTTTATAAACTGGAGTGTGTCTGGTTTCCCCCCAAAGCAGCAGGTTGGGATGAAGTGATGCTGACAGTAACTGAAATTCAAGCTTTTCGGTTTTGTCACCTTGATGCTAAGGTTAATTGTCGTATTTTAATAGGTATGGATCTTATTTTAATCTTGATAAATCTCATGTTAATAGTTAAAAAACTAGTTGATGTGTTACAGGTTGGTTTAGATTATTCTGGGGCTGATTTTCAACTTGTCAAAAAAACTGAAAAAGGTTAGTTTCAGAGATAATGAACATGCTTCATCTAGATTTCTTAGGTAAAGAATTTTTTTTTCCTGCTCTGGGCAGTGTTTCTTTCAGCATCGTTTCAGTGAGTAGCAGGTATGGTCAGAGAAAGCCTGTAGATACAAAATCAGTATCTTTCAATTTGTGCAATGTAATTTAATTATACAGGTCCTGTGCTTACAGTGGAGTGTCAGATATATGCATTTTGGTACTTCTAGAGATTTTTCAAGGGATTAAAATTTTTCTGGCTGTTAACTTCGTGGGGGTGTAGAGAAGGAAGGACTGTTTCCCCTCTCTACTCTGTTAGTACCTAGTAAGATTCTCAAGTGATTCTACTTTAATTTTTAATTTTTTGCTGTCTTGTTAGAATACTGTATTAAGGAATAGTCAAATGGACTCTGATAGAAATAATTTGATATTATAATGTTCTGAGAAACAGTCAGAAATAACTAAAGAAAACCAGTTATATTTAAAAATATACAAGTAAGTGTTTTTTAGCTGTTTGCTGTTTGTGACAACCTTGGTGAAAATGTCTTGTGACATTCTTTTGATTCCCTTACATAGTATCTGAGCTAGTTGAAATTTAAACTTTAGCATGTCAAAAAGTCTAATGATGTGTGGCAGAGGAATAAGTTCTTCTAGTCTCCTATTTATTATGACATCTCTTTCTTTCATTCTTCCAGTTATCTCTGTGCAAGGAACTGCAGCTGCCACCCAGTGACTTCCCATGGAGTTCTAGTTTAGCAGCCATATCTTGTCTCAATTCTTCAGGTGAAGCACCTTCTCTGCAGGTGATCAAATTTTAAATTTTAGTATTTAAAAGCACCTTTAGAATAACTTTGAATATATTTGAAAACGTTTGGTGGAATACTGTCTATTCAGAAGATCAGGTTTGATAGTTGTCAGTAAATATGTTTGAAGTAAAGAAAATTCTGCTAGTCCTTTCGAATTGCACCATTTATATCTTACTGGAGTAGATTAAATAGTAGTTTTCCCAAGGATTACTTGACATTCTTTCATAACAAACAAAACTATTGTAAACTAAGAGGTGTTGTGTTAACAAACACCAGGGCAATCAAGTATGCAGTGTGAGCAAGTGCAGTTTAAATGCACGCTGCCTGAAGATTTTTAGCAGTGAACTAATTCTAAGTACACACAGATGAGAGGCAAACACCAGCACCCTCCCTTTGCTGGTCTTTATAAGGAAGATGACACTGGGAGGACTGATTTAATCTGTCTTGACTGATGACTTTCCTAAGTGTTTTTTTGTAACATACTTGGATATTATGATTTTAGAGAGTGAAGCAGAAATGTTAGTGGTAGAAAAACGGGCAGGAATCACAAAGGACATCGCATCCTGTGGCGTGTTTTTAAATTGTTGTATTTATTAGCTAACTGCTTTCCTTTATGGAGGCCGGTGTCTAGTCAAAAATCAGTTAGAAAACTCTGAGGAGCTCAGTAACAACTTTCAGCTACAGTTGTTCTATTGTTCCCTGATTTTTTTAATTCCTTTTTTCAGCAGCCAGTAGATTAGGTGCAATGCTTTTTGTCCAAATCTGTACCTGAACAGTCTCTTGCTTCATACTTTGACTTTGGTAACTGGGTGCTTTCCTGGAGTTGAAAGCCCTAATGTTTGCACTGTGTAGGCTTATGCCTTTATGAAGAGAAAAGCCACTGTGTGATTTGGTATTTCACTTAATGACACTGGAACAGTTTCTTTGTTAAATTATGGTCTGCATTTTAAGTCTTTCATAGTACCTTGTAACTCTTGGCATCTGAAATTCTTCACAGGCTGTCTTCTGTCTTGCAACTGTAAGTTTTATTTGCATTTCAGTAGCAGATCCTGAATCAGGAACAAGAAGAAAATACTCTTGTTGGCAAAATAAGGGAGTATAATATTCCCTGCTTGAATTAAGTTATGCTGCAGAATCTTTTTGTAATTCAGTTCCAGGTTTGTCAGTGTGCATCCATATGTATTTACTACTCTTTTGTGTGGATGTCACCCACAATCTTGATACGTAAGGTAACACATTTTACTTAAAGCTGCATTCTGATTAGTATTATTATCTTGCATGTTCTTTTTCACTACAAGTCTCTGGCAATAATGGTTGCTACCAGCGAAGGTTCTGTGCGCTACTGGCCCAATCTTGCACATGAAGGTTCCTATACAGACACTTTTGCAGACTTTGGAGGCTCTCTGTGCAGTTTCCTAACAGCAGTAAAGGTAATAATATGATGTATATTAAAATACTGGTTTTATTCCTAACCTAAAAATGGAAAAGCTTGCTCCATGTTATCAGTCCTAAATCTGCAACAAATGTAGTGAAGGTAACACTATTTTTCATCATTAGATTCCTAGGATTATATGAGATATTGATTCTGTTGTTTAACTGAAATTGAGTTTCATGGATAAAAATGTCATACAAAGCTAAGAAAATGAGTCTCTGCCAGTGCTAAGTACTAGTCAGATGTTTGTCTTTTTCTTGATGTAACCAGATGAAGTCTTGCCATGTAGTTCACTTATATTAGTGTTCTGTAGGATAAGATGCTAGTGAATAAAAAAAGAAAGGTTACAATGTGCTTATTAATACTTTGAGTTTTAAATGCACACATGGAAGTCAGTTAATTACTAAACATATGAATGTTAAATGTAGCAGTGCCTGTAGAAATTTATTAAATCAATTTTCATATTTTTCAAGAAAACTGTTTTAAAATTTAAAAAGAATCAACTGTATGTTACACTGATACAAACATACAGAATAATGTGGAAAAATTGTTTAAACAGCCTTCTATGTGATAAATACTGTGCTTTTTTTCTCTGTTAGCTCTCAAGTACTAAGGATGCATTGTGTCTTGTTCTTTAGTGTTTACCCTTATGAGCTGACATAAAAACTATTAACTGACAACATAAGGTTTTCAGGAATGTAATTTTTATTTTTTTAATGTAGTTGCTTTTTCTTTTTGTTAGGGAGGAAGCTTTATTTTATCATCTTGCAGAGGTCAACTAGTCCGGTTGATACCTGATGGCTCTGGCAAGATTCATCAGCATGCTCTGCCACAGGGTCAGGGTATGTTTTCTGGAATTGGTAGAAAAGTTTCTTCTCTTCTGGGTATATTGTCTCCTGGAAATGATGCTCTGGTAAGCTTGATAAACATTCATCTGTGTTAATTTCTCTCTGTAATTTCTAGCCTCAGTGTTTCAGAAAGGAAAATAAAGGTACTGTGTAAGAGTGTATAATGACCAAAAAAGCCAAGACTCAGGTCATTTATGTTACTTATATTTCTTTGGAATTTTAAAGACAGAAACCAAATAAATCTATGCTTTGTAAAGGCAATTGCTGACTTAGTCTTTAGATCCAAATAAAAGGAGACTTTGAAATAGTAAAACTTCCTGAGGAATATGCAGTGATTCCAAGTCCTGCCCCTTTTTAGTGGTAGCCTCATTATAACATGAGGAAACTAAACCTGTAATTCTACTTTTCTGATTTAGACCTGCTAAGGGTTGGTGATTGGAGTTTTGCCAATGAACTCCTCAGAAGCTGGCAGAAAATAGGAGAGATGTACCTACTATAGATGTTCTTTTATCTGTACAGTAAGACTTCTCTTGGAAATTATCGTAATACTCATCTTGGTTGTAACTTGTGTACATTGCCCAAGGAAGTGTTTGGGGGTTTTTTTGGTTGATTGAGGATGATTTAGATTTTTGTATCCAAATTTAAGGCTTTGCTTTAACCTTTTTTAACTTTTTCTTTTTTTTTTAAATGCAGATTTCTAGTGTTCTTTGGGATAAAGAGAGATCAAGCTTTTATATGCTAACAAGTTCAAATCTAAACAAATGGGAGATCGATGATTCGTCAGAACGTTATATTCTCAGCTGGGATATCAACAGGGTCCTGAAAGAACATATTACAGATGCAATTTGGGTAAGAGCCCACTCACCTGGAAGGAGTTTATGTGTTTGTTTTAATTAATAGCCTGTGTGTGTATATATATATGTATTTACAAGACAAATGTATTGGTTTTTTAGGGATCTGAAAGTAACTATGAAGATATTAAAGGAGGAGTAAATGTACAATACATGGATTTGCAGCAGAATCGGTAAGGAAGTACACTTGCATCTGTTAAGACCTCCATTAATGAGATAAATCTCTTTTCTTGCAAAAACTTCGTGTAAGCAATTGCAATTTAATTTTACTAGAGTGGCACTGTTGATAAAATAAGCACCTCATATTAGATAATTATGTTATCCTGTATTTCATGCTGTCATTATCTTCTTAGCATGACAGATTCTTTACCTGATAATAATTCCTTTCAGTTTTTTAGTGTTATTTTATCAGGTTTGGGTATTTGTTTTGTTTTGATATTACAAAGACAACAAATTAGCAACTGTAACTTGTTCTAGCAAATACAGAAAATTCAGTATCTCTCATATTTAATTTAATCACGGGAAATTACAACTGCCTTGGTTCAGTTTTATACTGCCATATGAGCACTTAATAAATAGCTTGGAAGAGCAAATAGCATAGTGTTTCTTTATAAAAAAACGACAAGATTGGAAAATATTAAGATTGTACTTAGTTTTGGGTGTTTTTTTAGTATTAGAGTTTGAGCAAGTAAAATATGTAATAATAATCTCTCAGTGGTGTGATATCTGTTGTTAAATAGAGATGGGCTGGTCATACTTGCTGCAGCATGGCATCCTGGAGATCATCCATGTCTTGTCTACTACACTCTGATAACAGTAGAAGACAAAGGCTACCAGATGTCCGATGACGTCATTGTGGAGGTCACACAGTATAATCCATCTTTCCAGGTATGCTAATGAAGGTTCTGATACTGAGTTAAGAAAACACAATGTTTCAGAGTATTCCTGTATATAAATAATCCATCAAATTTTTGTCTAAAGGAAAATAAATTTCCCTTGGAAGTATGAGCTTGCAATACTCTGAGGAAAATGTGTACAAGCACCTCGTAGTGTTTAATATTAACTGTATGTAAAGTTTAAATTTGGCATTCTAAAGTATAAGGTAAATGAAGCACCAAAAATAAAAGTCTAAATATCTGACTCCTACTGATTTATCTTAATTTTTGTCCTGTCTGTGCAGGTTTCTACAGAGTAATTTTATGGTAATGCTCTTGCAATCCATTTAGAACAGATCTCAGACTCTGTTGAGACTCTTGTTGCAGGAGAAGGAATTAAGAGGCCTGTGTTTTGGTCCTTACTAGCCAGCTGGCCTGCTGCAAGAGGAGGACACACTGGTTGTCTGTAGAGTACATTGGTTGTGCTGTGTTTTCTGGAAGCATAAACTTCTTCCACTCTTCCCCCTCTCCCAGCTGCCTGACATCTTAAAACTCTAAGGTGGAAGACGAGTGTGAAAACTGTAGAATAACTGATCTGTTTACTTATCTCTCCGTGTGAAATTAGCAAGAATATGATATATATGGAAGGAAAAAAACCCGCAGGATCTAAAGTTTTAGGACAAATCAAAATTGATTTTGCTTGGGTTTTTAGATTGTGGATCCACATCTCATTGTTAAAAATCAAAAGAAATTCAGGCAACTGGGATCAGCATTTAAAATGTTTGTTTTAAGATATTGATTATATATATGATATTTTTCATATTTAACACTTTCAGTCAGAAGATGAGGTGTTGTGCTGTCTGATAGTCCCAGACTACTTCAGCCATGCTGCTTACCTTTATAAGGAAGATGAAGTATTTGCTTGTTCCACTGGAACTGGAAGAATTTCTTTACCACAGGAGAAAATCATATTTGGCATACAAGGTAACTTGCTGGGGAGTGGAATCACATTTTGTTGATACCTTCTAATTGAATGTTTTTACAGTATTTAGATTTCTCAGCAGTATGGTATTTATGGTCCTTTATTAATTGTTTCAAGTTTGGAATTTCACTTGAGTGTATGGAGAAAGTGCTGATTGACGTCTAATATTGTTACTCTACCATGTTTCAAATGAAAATTAATTAGATCCCCATTATTAGTATATTAAAGGTTGAGAGGGTTGTTTATGGGGCTTTTTTCCACCCCCTGCCCCCCAACAATACTCAGTGTGAGGTTTTGTTTTCCCTTGAAGTTAACTCTGTGTAGAGGCTCAGCCTAAAATTCATACTAGGTGCCTGTGTCAAATGTCTCTAAGCGTATCATCCTTGACCTCCAAAGGTGTTTTCAAATGGGATGGGCACATTGATCCTTTGGTAGAATTTGAATCACCTCATTTTTTTTTAGTTGTCTTTTTTTCTCTTTTTTGTTTTTTAACACTTGCAGTGTCTGGAAGTCATCTTTG
This sequence comes from Sclerurus mexicanus, assembly GCA_013396755.1. Classification (NCBI taxonomy): domain Eukaryota; kingdom Metazoa; phylum Chordata; class Aves; order Passeriformes; family Furnariidae; genus Sclerurus; species Sclerurus mexicanus. Next base: position 520,057 of record VWZF01005269.1, on the reverse strand, counting down.
GTAGCAAATAGTTCCACAATTTCTGTATGTCAGGTGCAGTTGTCAGTTACTGTTGGTTGGTTCATGACAAAAGTAATCAGTATGAAACTGTTACATTTGGCTTTAAATTGAAGTGGTGCTTATGTGCTTGCTTGGTTTTTTTTTCCTCTCCTCATCTTAGGAGATAGCATTTTAGGAGCAGGTTCCTGTAATAGCCTCCCTATCTTCTTTGCCAAAAAAAGTGGACTTCTCACTATCTTGTCCAGGGAAAACATTTCTGTGCTTCCTGAAGACCTTGAAGATGCCCTGTCCTCTTCTATTGCTGGACCAAGAAGTGAGGTAATGGTTGTTTGCTTGACTGGTTGAAAACAGCATAGAAATAAAATGTTTTTCTGTCACTTTTGGATTTTCACTGTGGAAATCCTGGCTTGTCTGAGTTTTAAAGGTCTTTTAAAATAGAAACTCAGACACTTGTAATGAAGGCAGTTTTCAAACCCCAAGAATTCTTATGTCATCTGCCATGATGATGCTGGAGTGGGAAAGAAGAACAGAGAAGTTGTTACAGTATAAATTAGAGAATATTTGTATAAGGTAATGGTGAGTTTCAATCCTTATTCCAATTAAAACACATTTTAAATCAGATATTATTATCTAATATTTTGGGGGAAGACCTTTGTGTGATTTCTTAGATGGAAGTGTATTTTTTTTAATTAACTAATCTCAAGTTAGGTTTGTCTGCACTTAGACTGTTTTTGTGAATGACAGTACTCAGTAATACCTTTTAAATTCTGTAAAAAATCGTGGGTTTGAATGTTAAAATAAGTATCATAAAAAATCTGACTGGTGGACTATGTTGGTGTAAGTTTCATTTGCAGATGGTGTGAATTTTGGTCAAACCTCTGTGTGATTTTGATTGCAGTGTATCTTAGGGGCTTAGGTTTGACTTAAACACAACTGCTTCCAGATGGAGCTTTTATTTTAAATCTGTGTGGCTGCTACTTAGAAAAACTGTTTTCATTTCATAATGAAGATTAATACTTGTCTTTCCACTGAAGTTTTACTTTGCATTTTCAGAGTCCTGCATTTGACGGAACCAGTAGATTAGAAGTTATAGCTCAAGAAGATAAGACGAAATTACTGAAAGCTGCTTTTCTACAGTACTGCAGGTAGAAATTGCATACTATCCTGATTAAAGCAATTGGACTGTGGGGAGGTATGCAATGCCTCTGAAAGGTTTGGTGTTGGAGTGAGTCATGTAAACAAAGGAGGAAGAGGAGAGAGAAGATAAACAGATCTGTAAACTTAGATTAATTATATTTAGAGGGGATTGTTTTCAATATATATTTATTACAAAAAGCAACCAAACAACCCACAAACCCTCTTAGGACTAATCTCAAAGAGTCTTAAAACTCGGAATGGAACAAATTTAAGGTAACTGGAGGTAGGAGTGCTTTTGAAATAGAGCTACATTTGCGGTAGAAGGTAATGAAGGAGATGAGGCACAAAGAATAAGGGACACCAAGATCTGTAAGCAGGCACAGAATTTGGACAAAATCTGTGCGTATTCAGAAACGTCACTAAACAGAAGTGCTGCTGAAGATGACTGTAGAGGACTGGAGTAGCTAAGGCCTGAGAGCCTTTCCAACATGGAAGCTGACATCATTGAGGATGTGAACAAGTGGGCTGGAAGCAAAAGCAGCTGGGATATACTAAGGAAAACAATGTGATACAGTATGATAGTTTAAAGTTATTTTGATTAAAGTCTGGGTTAGATTTATGAAACTAGAAGAAAATAATGATTCTATGTGAATAGTATTTATTTCAGATTTTTCCAGAAAAAGATAGTATGGTAAAACAAATGGAGCAGTGTTCCACAGAACAGGTGTAACAGTGGCCTGTCCAGATGGCCAGTGAGTTGATGCAGAGCAAATAATGGAAGGTTGTGCAGACAGTGGAAATGTAAAGTCCATCAGCTGTGCACTGAGCACAGGCAGCTTTACAGACTTAAGGATCTTTATAGAGGATGGGAAGTTCTATGGAAAGATCGAGTTCAACCTTTTTGATGGCATATCGTGGTTTGAAGGAGGTAATAAAGTACCATGTAATTTCCTTAGAAGCACATGTCCTGCAGGGTAGTAAAGATGGGACTTTCTTCTTTAATAGAAGATTCAGTATATTCCATTTTTTAAAAGTATCCTTAGTTTACCTTTGTGCAATTTCAGGATTCACTGCTGGGTTTTTTTATTTCAAGATTTCTTGGTCATGTAAGTGTTCAAACCAAAAGTTTCATGACAAATATAAGTATTTCCAGTATTGGTGTCACAATATCCCTTCTCCGTCAGAACAATTTAAGTTTTGAGTCACAAAATCACATCTGTGTTTTTTTGTGTGTATTTCATACTTATTACATAGAATTCTTCTGTACAGCTTCAAACTTTGGAAGTTTAAGCATTTGAGTGCTTCTTGCTCTTTTACTTATTGACATGAGTAAAATAGGATTATTTGAAAGAACAGGAAATAAAAAAAATGCATTGTATTTGCTGAAGCATTTTCCTGAGAGCTTTTACAAGCTTTCACTCCATTACCATTAGTGGGAGGGAGTATGTGTCATCTTGAGAGAAGTTTAGAGCAACCAATAGAAATTTTGTGAATTACTACCAGAGATATCCAGACTTCACTCTATATGGCAAGTCTTTCTCTTACACAGTGATAATAGTAATAGCAAAATAAAATGTGACTTGAAACACTTCTGGCTTGTGCTCTTTAGTTTTATAGATCATGCGGCCTACTTACTTTAAAAGAATTGGAAGACCTTTTATCTATAAAATCAGGATGAGTGCAAAAAATGCTTGATGTTCATAATCCAAAAGCACTGCACAAAAAAAGTGAATCAGAAAATCCTAGCTGAGGGGCTCTTTACCCTATAATCCTGTCTATTAATTTTATGTCACTTACTTTATGTTTCATTTATTTCAGGAAAGATATAGTCAATGCACAAAGCATGGTAGTTGAGGTCTTTCCATGTAATGCAGATCTGGATTCTGATAATGAACTGGATAGGGCAGTGACTCAGATCAGTGTGGACTTAATGGATGACTACCCTGCCTCTGATCCAAGATGGGCTGAATCCGTACCTGAAGGTAAATGTACTGTGTTGTTCTGGGGGTTTTCCTATTAATTTTTTTCCCCCTTAAATAGTATCTACAAAATTCTAGATAAAATTATAATTTAAACTTTGCAAAAGAGGCGTAAGTGTCCCTTGCCCTCTACCACCACTAGATACATTTTCAGAAAGGCTTAAAGATACATCTTGTGAGACTACCAGATAAAGCTGCAGTCTAGTGTGGTTAGTTCTTGACTTCATATAGTAAACATAAACAGCAAGGAAAACATATTTCTGAGAAGGACACTTTGTGCAGGGAACAGGTGGTGTCACTTTTGTGTTTCCCTGATTCCTTGTATGTTTTTAAATTGTTTTCAGAAAAACAGATGTGCTAAGAGAAAGAGCTTCTTTGTTCATTCTTCACCTTTTGTCAGTGTGACTGCACAGCTTCTGGTCGATGTGGATCCTGGGTAGTGAGCTTGTATCCCTCTGGGGCATTGATATTTATGTCTGCCTGAAAGAGGACTAGAGAAATTAATTTAGGACTATTTGTTGTACACAAAGGATTAAAGCAGACATGGTTTCATCAAGAAATTTCTTTGTTCCTGCTTCCCTGTCTCTTACGAACAGTGTTAATTCGAAAGTGGCCCCAGGACTTCTAGGCAGTAGTTGCCAGTTACGGAGCAGAGGCTTAGTTTGAAAGTTCATATAAATAGTTACAGATGGATGATGCTTCCTACTGTTGTTTCTGTGTTGCAGCCAGTTAGGCACAATATCCTTGGTATTTTCTGAATCAACTTTATTTTAAATTTGGCAGTCTATCTGTGTTTATTCCTGGCTAAAGCCAGAAGTGAAAATTGATGGCTTCTTGGAAATAGTCTTGCTAATTTTGCACATAGTGATAGTTCTTCCAAGTTTTTTGTCTGGATGCAAAGTCAATTAGATCTGAATGCCTGTTAACACTTTAGTTTCTAGTAGCTTTGTTCTAGGGCGTAATAAACTTAGCAAGAGCTAGTCCGCAATGAAGATCAAAATTTGAATCTGAATCTTACTAAAACTAGAGTAAGATGGTGAGGTTCTGTTTTAGCAGCATAGTGAATTGAGTACTTCAGAATAGTACTGGTATAAAGAATCTTTATTTCTTCTTAAAGCTTTACTTTAGCTATGATAGAGTTGAAAAACCACATTATGAATAGCATGGTAAGCAGTCTGTAAGTATGTGTGCATATACTTAAAAAAGTATCAGTGTGGTAACACTATAAAAATTTATAAAATCATGTTTACCTCAGAGGCAAAAAACACAGTTATCCAGAAATTAAGATACCAAGCACTCTGATCTTTTTCTCCCTTCAGAAGCCGGTGGTTTCAGCAACACATCTCTCATTCTTCTTCATCAGCTAGAGGATAAGACAAAAGCACATTCCTTTTTCATTGACTTCCTTCATCAGGTAAGTTCTTCTGTTCTTTTGGTATCAGAACACAGAGATTATTATTTTGTCTTAAAGTAATTCTTCTAGAACACTGTTTGAAGTGCATGTGGTATTTTTTGGTTTTATTTTTTTTTAATAAAAGGTTGGTGTATTTGAACGTCTGGGCAGTTTTCCAGTGCGAGGGATGCCGATGGCAACTCGGCTGCTGCTCTGTGAGCACGCAGAGAAACTGGCAGCAGCTATTGTTCTCAAGAATCACCACTCTAGGCTGCCTGATCTAGTGAATGCTGCTATACTGATCGCATTAAACAAAAGGGAATGTGATGTTCCACCAAGTCTTACCCCTGCTGATGTGTTCTTTAGAGAGGTAAGAAACCTGTTACTTTGAATTATTGCATAGTATTGCACGTAGCAAATGATGCAGTGCTTTCTTTTATACTTTGAAACCTTCCCCTGTAAAAATCACATCAACTTTACACAATTACCCTTTAAATTGGGATGGTGTGGTAGTATTTTCCTCACTTTAGTGTATGTAGTTTTTTGTGCCTGCAGCTGAAATGGAAATTCTGACAGATTTCATATAGCAGAAGTAAAGCTGTTATAATTTCCAACTACCAAACGTGGGTAAGCAAGGAAAAAGACAAGTGAAATTCTCAGACGCATAAGGAGATATTTGCCAAGGTATAATTTTTAAGAAATAGACTGAAGAATATGAAGCCTTCCAGACAGAGCTGCTTTGAGGACCTCTCTTGGATGAAATTGTATCAATTTAGTCTCTCGTAATTTTTGTCCTCTCTAACATTAGTCAAGCTAAGCTAGTTCTGAGTTTATGCTGCGTTCCAGTCAAGCGCTGCGTCTTTATTTCCTTCTTCCTTTTTGAGAAGAACTATGCACAAAACATTTCTTCTTAGGAGGGTTTTTTTCTGTAGAGGACAGTAGTTGCTAATGGAGAAAAATAAATATGAAAGAAAACAGAAATAATAGTTTGCTATTTTAAAGCAGATATGTTATCAAGTGTGCTTTATCTAACAAAGATTCTGCTGCCAAATATTCCAGGAGATGACAGAAGAATATGCTTAATGAAAGTGTATGGAGTTGCCTTCAAAAATGAGGATTTTTTTTTTCCTTGCAGATTTATCTCCAGAAAGAAGGCATTTTTTGTAGTCTTAAGTATTGTATGAAACATAAGTGGTGATTTTGTTATGCATTAGTCAATACCTTTTAATATTTTTGGCTATTTATGTGGTTTCTGTTAATATGTTTGTTTTTCTATAGGGCTCTTAACTTGGCTGTCAGATACCAGCTGACAATGGGCGTACACTGTGTTCAGTGCAATTTTTCTTTCTGTCTTTTAAGGTGTCTGAAATAGATTCCATCTTTGAATGCTTATTAGAAGAGGAGGAACAAATCTTGAAAGACGTGCCTATTGAATCAATTGAGTGGGCCCAGATAGTTGTAAATGTGAACAACATCATCAAGGTACAGAACTGTATTTACCAATATGTTTGTGGGAGGGGGGGATAAACATTGAAGAAAACTGAACAGGCCAAGTGCAGCCCATCTGAGTTACTGACATGAGAACAAAAGTTAATGAGCTTTTCATATGTCCAAATATATCAGGAAGGAGAAGATAGCCTTCTGCAGAATTGGGGACATTCCTTTTCCTCCTGAGCTGTGGTTAAAGGGAATTTGAGAAGTTGCAGCTTTGTTGAAAGTTGTGAAATCATGAATATGTAGCAGAAAGTGAAGATCTTGTGTTTGGGCACTGAGATTTCTTGCTCACTCAGTATGTGCTCTTCTGTACAGCTGAGAAAGTGGTGCCTCACTGCCTTGAATATTGTGTGCAGTTTTGGGCACTGCGGTATGAGAAAGGTATTGAGCTGTTGGAGTGTCCAAAGGAGGGCAGCGAAGATGGTGAAGGGCCTTGAGGGGGAGCAGCATGAGGAGCAGCTGAGGGCACTTGGTCTGTTCAGCCTGGAGGAGACTGAGGGGAGACCTCACTGCAGTTATAACTTGCTCATGAAGGGAAGAGGAGGGGCAGGCACTGAACTCTTCTCTGGGGTGACCAGTGACAGGACCTGAGGGAATGGCCTGCAGTTGTGTCAGGGGAGGTTTAGGTTGGATATTAGGAAAAGGTTCTTCATCCAAAGGGTGGCTGAGCACTGGAACAGGCTCCCCAGGGAGGTGGTCACAGCACCAAGCCTGACACAGTTCAAGAAGCATTTGGACAATACTTCAGGCACATGGTGTGACTCTTGGGGATGGTCCTGTGCAGGACCAGGAGCTCGACTCAGTGATCCTTGTGGGTCCCTTCCAACTTAGCGTGTTCTGTGGTTCTGTAGAAATAATGGGGATATTAAAAGAACATCTCAGAACTATAGAAGATAACATCTCTTATGGTCTGTTTATACAGAAGTAGACTTTCAAATAATTGCATCCTTGCCTTTATATAGGACATGCTACAGGTTGCCTGTCAGTATCGTCAGTCTAGAGCCTCTTTATATAAAACAGGAGAGCTTCCAGAAAGAGAACCTGAATATATTCCATGGACAGGTGAGAAGTTATTAGTTCAAGTTTTTTAATTATCCTAAACAAAACCCGAACTTTGTAAGTTTTGGAACACATGAATTTCAATCTGAATTTTAAACTTACTGTTAAAAGCTGCTACAAGGTTGTCAGTCAGAATAAGAGAAGCTGAAGTTTTAATTTAGGGAATGAAATGGAATGAATCAATAAGCATTTATTTTGTCAAGTATTGATGATAGTTTTTGAAAGCGTGCATTGCAAATTTGACTATGAAACTACATATTTGGGAAACAACTCATAATTTTTATAATTATTTTTTTATGCATTGGTTCTGGTTGGCAGATCTGTGGGATATGTAACGTTAAAATAAATCATAAAATGTTATCTATAACGGTTTTAAAAGGACTGATGATTCTCCATTTCCCTGTGTTTTGTTTTGATGGTTTAAAAGGAGAAAAAACTATCAGGACAGATGCTTGCAAAAGCAAGCACTTTCCAGTTGATTCTTAAGCTCATTGTGGCCTCTAAATGTAAAACACACTTGTTTAGTGCTTCCAAGATAAAAATCTTCTGAATAGCAGGATTCATGCAAACTATTTTGGTCTTATGTTTTGATGACTACATCCAAGTATTTAAATCAGGTTAAAAAAGGTTGCTTACTTTGCTTAAAGATCGTGCAATTGAATCTTTTCCTCTGGAAAAAGAGCTGGTATTGATACTTGACAGTGTAGATCTGTGTAGTTCAGGGTGTGTTTTTTTTGTTTACCACATCTTGGCTAAATTTAATATGTAAAGATAGATGGGCGTAGGTGTATTTTTGGGGGAGGGTTGTTGATAGTATGGGTTTGATTTTTAAAATTGAAACATTTTTAACATTTACTAGCTTTTTTTCCTTCTTTCTTTTGTTTAAATTACACAGACTAATGTTTTTCTTACCCTTCAGCATAGATTGCTGTGGGGTTAGGATTACTGTTTTGATGTTCACTGTGTTGTTTCCCCAAGCATCCAGTGGCCTTCGTGCAGCAGTGATACGCCAGCATGGAATCATTCTGAAGGTGGTGTATCCCCAGGCAGACAGCAACCTCCGCAGCGTTGTGGCCGAGCAGCTGGTGGCACTGCTGGATTGTTTCCTGGATGGCTACGTTTCTCAGCTCAAGTCTGTGGATCGCCTGGCTGATCAGGAGCGGTACAGCAATCTGGAAATGGAATATGTCCAGAAAAGATCAGAACTCCTGTCTCCCCTCCGTAAGTGCTGTCTGTTTTCTTTAATGCAAGGATTAAATGTCACAAGTCTGATAGAGTAAATGGCATCTGTGTATGAATTCTATTTGTTCTACACATCATCTTTTTGAGTATAAATGACTGTTTTTATGATTTAATGGGATGTTTACAAAATAAAAAGAGATTACAAGATTGCATCCAGGACTGCATCCATGTACATACCTCTTATTAGACACGTTGCTGCTTGGTTTTTTCTTACTTCTGCTAACCCGCTATATTTTTCTTGCAGGGTTTTATCTTGTGTTGCTTAGCTGAAAATAGCCTATAAATGGATTTCTAAATGTTTATATTGTTGCAAGTTGAGATAAACTTATATGCCTGAAAGCTTGTTTAGTGTTTATCAGGGAAAAGTTACTTTTGAAATCTTGATTATTTAATAATCATACCTATTGTTTAGCATGTAGGATGTGGTCAAGTCTTTATTGAATAAATGACAGAAAAGCTCTCTTTTTAAGAGCAATTAACTTGGAGTAAATACATTTTAGTAACTTTAAAAAGTTTAAATTTTTTAGACTAAAAGACATTATGTAAGTAGAAGAATCTAATAAACCGTTCTTGAACATTGTTAGGAAAAGTTTTTAAAATTATCATTCTCCATTTTTCTGATGTTCACAGGCTCTATTAGCTCATAAATACATTTTGTATCATTATGTTAGATCTAAGGTTCATATTTTCTTATAAACAAAATTGAATATTCTGCTAACTCTTACATATTTTACTGAACCAAAAAGAAAGGTTCTAAGTAATATCTCTTTTAATACAAGCCCAGTAGTCTTTATTTGTTCTGTTCTTTATCAAATGCCTTTACCTGTTGCTTTTTCACTTTGTGTAATTAAGTGGCTGTTATTACAGATATTAAGTCATGGGTGGGATTCCCCTCTCCCTGTACAAATAGCAGATGAGATAAAATAGAATATATATAAATTGGCTATTTAGTATTCCTTGCTTCCCTTCTGTATTGTAGGACAGAGGTGGTAGGTATTGAGCTTGCATGTGCACAGGAGACGGATGCAGTAGGGGAATGTTTCTTTGGGAATATTTACATATCTCCTCGGTCTGAACACTTACAACTTCTTTAATTTTTCTGGTCTCTGCCCTTTGTCTTACAGACAAAAGATGAGCTTCTTTGATATAACTTCTTTTTCTTGGTTGCTTAGTTTCCCTGGGACAGTATCAGATGGCAGCTGCCTTAGCAGAGAAGTACTGTGACTTTGATATCCTGGTGCAGATGTGTGAGCAGACAGACAACCAGGCCAGGTTACAACGTTACATGACTCAGTTTGCAGATCAGGTAAGTCTTTTTATCTATTTCCTTTAGATAGTGTTTTATAATAAGTTTGCACCTGAAATGTTGCAAAATTTATTTCCTTTTGGGATTTTTTTTCCTGCTTTTTTTTTTTTAAATGCATATGTATTTACATATGCATGTAGGGGTAATGTGGAAAATTGAAGTCAACATTCACTGTAAAATATTCAAGGGAGTATTTTACCCTGAGACTGCAAAGCAAGGCAGCAGAAATATGGGTACTAGCTGTATGGGCAGTGGCTTTTTGTAGGACAAAAAGTGCTTCAAACACATTATCTCTTAACATTTGCAGCATTTTGTGACTTTTCTGAGATGCTGTTGTCAGCGTACTGTTGTTTTATTAAACTAATGTAATATAAATGTAAGGGTAATTTCCAGAAAATAACTCGAGATTGTTATATGTATAAATATAATGTATAAAAAACAGTTAAGAGTAGGAAGGTAGAGGTGTTGTTTTTGTTTTTTTTTAATTGTTCTGCTGTGTACTTGCTGGACAGCTTTTCCAATGTCTATTAAAATCTAATGTAAAAACTTAGAAGTGTGCTAAAATATGGGATAGCTTAAGGAAAATGCAGTAGAAATTACTAGAAGTGAGTGGGACTGGGGAAAAAGGTTCTTAATTTGAGAGTTGTTGAGATGAATTTTTTTAGATTTCCACAACTATTGACAGAGAAATCTTGCAGTCTATATGTTTCCAAATAAAGACAGTACAGAAAAGTTGTTTTAATAAGAAAATACAAAAGTATCAGTAATGGACAGAAATTATAGCAAGCTTTTTCAATAGTGAGGCGTAAATACTCAGACTTTCTCTTTTTTATTTTCCCTCTTCACATGCTTTATTTTAAGGGGGAGATGTAAGACTTCCTGAAAAGAAATTAGTGTGGTAAATGTATAGTGTTATAGATCAAGTCTCAAGGATGGACTATCAAACTGATGATCTCTTCAAACTCCATTTTTAAAAATTGTTAATGCAATTAAAAAGTAGCATTATTCTAAAATTATCCTGAAAAGACTACATTAAATTTCAAACATAAATCCTGATAAGTTATTTCACATTGAAGTTTTTGAAGATAAAATAGGGTATTTAAAAAAAATAATTTTTAATAATGCCTGAGGGAATAACATTGTAGCTTCACTTGGAGATAGGAAGGAATGTTTCAAAAACAGTGACAGTGGAAATAAACTTACTTATGAAAGGAAATAGTAAGCATGGAGGTTTAAGGGAAGCAAAGGAACAGGTATAAAAATGAAACTAGAATTGTGATTGATGTGGTACCTGTTTTCATTCCTGGGTGTTAGTGTGAGGTGTTTACATTTGGTATTTCCTTTGCTTCAGTTGAAGAATTCTGTGTGTATCAGCATCTGTTGCAGAGTAGCTCATTAATTCTTGAAACACTATTTCTGTCAGGGCTCGTACATTTTTTCATCAACACTGTGTTGTGTGTGTCTGGTTTTATCAAGCAGGTTCTTAGTACTTCCTTTCCAATTGTATTTTGTAAAGCATTTTGTCTTAGAGGACAAAAAAGATATTGAAATGTAACTTTTAAAATATGTTCATCTTCCTGTTATCTTCAGAATTTTTCAGATTTCCTGTTTCGCTGGTATCTAGAAAAAGGAAAACGAGGGAAGCTGTTATCTCAGCCTATTGCTCAGCACGGACAGCTGGCCAGTTTCTTGCAAGCTCATGAACATCTGAGCTGGTTGCATGAAATCAATAGTCAAGATTTGCAAAAGGTAGGGTTCCTTAAATACAAGGAAACTGAAATATCACATGTTAAAGCACATATTCAAGTAGGCAAGTTATCTAGTTATGATTCTTCGTCATCAAAAGACAGCTTATCTATGTGAGCTTGGGGAGAGATGCCACAGATAATTAATGGAGTACCAAAAGCCTCCCTTCAGGCACCATCTGAGCCACTGCATCACATAATGGAAATTAGGCCTGCTCATCCCTTATTGATGGCTAGTATTTTTTACCAAGGAAGTTTGGCTTGGCTACATGATCACTACTTCAGTGAATTGGGGGTTTACAGTGAATATTGGTAGCATTTTAAGATTATCTAGTGAGGGAAAAAACAAAACACTTCTTTCAAGACTAACTTCTTAAAGCTAATGAATTTGAAGGTATTAGAGGTGTAAAAAAGCTATTGATTAATCACATGCATAGTTTAAAAGCTATTTTTTGCAGCAAATGTGCGTGTGGATAGATTAATGTGACATTGTTTTTAAACGTGATCCTTTGTTGCCTTCTAGGCTGTCCAGTTGTCCTTTCTCTTCTTCTTACTGGTCAGTCTTTCCTTTCTTCTGCTGGACTTAGGAATGTATTTCACTTTAGCAGTTAAATTATTTCCAAACAAAAATGGCTTCTTTAAATCCACATGCACATTTGTTAAGCATGCAAAGCATAGAAATATTTATCCTGCTGCAAATTGTAAGTAGATAATGCCATATGTCCTTTAAACAAACGAAATACGCCCACCCACAAAACCCAAACAAAACCAAAACAGACAAAACCCACTGAGAATATTGTAATACTCCCTTTGTGTTGATCGAAGTTTTTCTGAGTTATAGCAAAGCACTGAAGAGGAGGCAAGGATTCTAAAATATGCAATTAATTCAATCTAGATAGTTTATTTCTGATAAGTGCTCAGAAACCTTGTTTGTCTGTCTGATAGTCAAAATAAATTCTTGCCTATATATTTGTGTACTGCAGCAGTTGCACACGTAATTCGGTTTTGTCAAATTCCCTAGTCACTTTGCGTGCAAAAGTGTTCTGTCAAAGCATATTTGCCTGGCTTTTATTGCAAAGCTTTGGATTAGATCTCAGAGATACAATAGGTGAAGTTGCAGTTTATCCTTTGACTATAAGGTAGTTTTTCTTGATCAGTACTGAAAAGATTTTTTTTTTTAAATATTGTTGGAGAAGAGACCTACCTCTCTTCCCAAAAAGCGTAATGCAGTTTTATTGTGCAAATTGTACAATTTTTAAAAGTAAGCATTATAGTATTACAAATAATAAATAGCTGTGAGACTGCTATTCAGATAAAATCTTTGTTAACCTTCTGATCTTAATTTATAAAACTGATTTCTAATATCTTTATTAATTTTAGGCTCACAGAACATTGCAGACTTTAGCAAATATGGAGACACGCTATTTTGCAAAGAAGAAAACACTTCTTGGCTTGAGCAAATTAGCTGCACTAGCATCTGACTTTTCAGAAGACATACTGCAAGAGAAAATAGAAGGTAAGAAATACCTTCTTGTCTGTGAAGAACAGACAAGTTATTGAATTAGAATCATGTTAATTTTTCACATTGTTAATTTATTACATTGAGGGCTCTAACTTAACGTGTGCAGATAAATGGGCTGATGATTTTGCTCACTTTAGGAAGCGCAAGGAAGACAGCATGAGGCAGTAACCTCAGTATTCACTTTCACCTGTGAGTTAGGACTATGAGCATGGGAAATTTGTACCTTTTCACTTTTGCTGATAACACGTAAAATATTGGCATAAATAGCAACCTACAGAGTATTTTGAGAAATTAGAACAGTTCTGAAGTGACTGAAACTTGTAAACCATTCACACTGAGTATGTTTTCATGAATCTGCATTTTATGTTTCAGACAGAAGGTAAAAATTATTTCTTAAACCTGCTTATTATATGAATGGCTTTCAGTTTTGAATTTTTCTCAAGTCCTGAGGCTCTTAGACTGTGCAAAGGAAATCCAGTAACATGCCTGCAAGTATGTACAGTTGAGATCAAGAAATGCTTTCTCAACATCTTGCTCTCTGTATCTAGAAAGGTTACTATGACAGGGTTTCATTGTGCCCTGACTGAAACAATGTGAATGGGAGAAGTAGGATTACCTATTCTGCTTCATTACTAAATGCAACAGCTGCACTGCTCTGCCATTCCTATCCCTTTGGAAAGGAGTTTGTGCAGCACATGTGCTGTGAATTTGTGAAAAAGTGATTCTGCGCTACTAGTTAAAGGATTCTGTCCACCAGAGGGAAGCTTTGGAATATGACTTGAGGTTACTGCTCAAGCTTACTTCTATTTATCTGTGTATTTATCCATCTATGTTATGTACAATTCTTAAATCCTGTTGAAAAAGCCTGCTAATAGTTACGTTAACTAAGTAGGCTCTACAAATATTTTTTTGGCTCATAATAATCTATTATCTGCCTTTTAAGTTGTAAAACATTAGATGAAGTCCTGAAATTTAAATTTGTTTTTTCATCAGTTTGAAAATGCCTATGTGAAGAATCTCATCTTTAAATAGGAAAACCATAGAAAAATGAGAAAATCAAAGCTTTATTTCAATAGACTAGTGCACTCTCAAAAATTGTTCTGACTTTACTCTGCTACACATTTCTATATGGTACATTATATAATTTTTAAAACTTAAGCTTCTTCTATTTCAGTTTCTTATTCATAAAGAAAGAATAAATATTCCTGCCACGTTTTGCTTATTCCTTTAAACAGATAAAATGCTCCTTAGAATTATTTTCCTCATTCTACCATGCCGTGGGACTGGGTGGGAAGGACAAGGTTCATACAGTGTGGCTGATACTACTCCATTTTGATTGTCTCAGCCTAATAATGTTTCTGATCCTGAAGCAGCTCAAACTGGCAAATATGAAACAATCAAAAATTGAATAATTCATGAGATGGAACAAGTCCATGGCACAGGTCTTCAGCCAAAAGGTAGCTTCTGAAAATTGCAACTAACTTATTTTCCTGCATAGTGCAACAGATTCCGTCCAATCCTATGTATTCTTTTCATAGTTTTGGGGGAAAAGTAGTTATCCATCTTCGTTACTCTTGAAGCATGCGTGGACAGCAAGAACTAGTTCATCAGGATTGCAGTGTTGAAGTGTTTCTCTGCTTCAGGAACGTAGATGAGTGTCCAAACAGAATGCTTCATAACAAACTCTTGAAGTCTTGAATAATATTGTGAGTTGACAGTTATTATTGTGCCACAGAATTTATTATTACATCTTAATAAGATGAAACATTCATTTCCTTAAATGACAAGAAATATCAGAGCAGGAGCGCTTTTTGTTACATCAGGAGACACTTCCCGAACAATTGCTGGCAGAGAAACAGCTGAACCTCAATGATATGCCAGTGTTGTCTGCATCTCAGCTCATTGATGTAAGTATCTAATGTTTTCTTCATTATACAAGTAAATTCCAGTATGTTTTCTGCCTCTGTTGAGAAAATAAATGAGAAGGTCACAGCTACCTTTATCCCTCATATGACTTGCTAAGCACCTAAAGATCCAATGTATGAATTGTTTTAACTTTGCTTAGTTGCTACCAGTGCCGGACTTCAGAATGCTGGTTTTTACTTCAAATTTCTTCTTGTTGAATGTGTGCTTTAGAGTGCTGCTACAAGAAAAAGCAAATCAAATCAGTGCCAGAAGTTGATTTACTGGTCTAAGCCAGTTTTTGGAGGTGAGACAGTTTTTACCTTCATTTACATTCTTGGTAGGGCAGAACTTGGAAGGCAGAATGAACAAAGAATTTTTATTAGTGGAGAAGGATGCTGCAAGATAGAAAAGGAAGGACTGGATGCAGAAGAGGCTTTTGGTCACCTGTTTTAAAGAGGCACCTGCAGTCTTCTACTTTTGTTTTCTTTTATGAAGATCCAACCCATAATGAAACAAAAACGTGAGCTGCTCCAGTGCTAGGATCGCTAATAGTACTGACTCTGTTTTCACACCCCTTTCTGGTGATAGGCAGGAACCAGTAGTCTTACTGTTTCTGCCTTGTTGGCCACATATTAGCATCCAGTGGTGCACACAAAAAGTATTTAATGAATAAAAGGGATACGTGAAAAGAAAATCAGGTCCTGTCTGGATGTCGGTTTTGCAACTCCTTACTTTTCTGTAATCCTATAGAAAATCCAAAGCATGCTTGTTTACATTCTTCTCATTTTCTTAGAACAGTGCTACTAGGAGATTGCGAAGGTATTACCTATGTCTTTAAGTGAGGCTATCTATAGGTTTAGGGGTGAGTAGGTAGTGTCACTCATGACTTGGCAAGCACTGGAACCACCACAGTTTTCTTTCTGAATTCTCTGTTGTCAAACCGGTGTTTGTACTTGCAATTTGCAGTGCAAGAATGAAACTTGGAAAGTGTAAATTAAAAGAGTGTTAATGTTAATTTTTCTTTTAAGTACTAGTTTAGAATCAGGGGATATGAAATACTGGTAATGAACTTGCTGTTTTTAAAAGGAGAAAGGCAGCAAACGTGCTTAAGTACTGCTTTGAGCTTAATTACCAAAATAATTCTGAGAGCTTATTTGTGGAGCTGAGCTCTGGCTACAATAGTCCAGGAATGTTACAGCCTTAAATGGCATTTAAATTTGAAACCTAGCAGCCTTATATCCGATATCATTTGTCCACGGATCATTGTCATGTAGGTGGAATGCTGCTCTAAAACCTTAAGTATATTCCTTGGTATAAAAATACTCACAGTTGAATCAAGACATATTTTCATGAGAAGGTCATGTAAGTGGAAAATACATGGTGGTCTTCCTGCAGTGAGTTGTCTGCGATACCAGTTACGTTAGTTTGTAGGCTAAAAATAATTCTTCATGTCAATCTTTCATATCATAGATGTACATATGTGATGAGAACAGAAGAGCCAATGAGTATGACTTCAAGAAAGCACTGGATCTGCTTGAATATATCGATGAGGTAAGATAACTTTTTGAAGGATTTCTAACCTAGAGACTTATTATTTAAGCTAGGATGGTGCATTTGTAGTTAATTAACATACTAGCTCAGTGTACCGTAATTAAAACAACCCCTGATGTGTGTTTTCAGTTTGTTTTTAAGTCACTGGAGACTTAATGCCAAATTTTGGTTGAGATAATTTAAGAAAAATGACACTTCATCTTCACTTCCCATTTATAGTCTATTGTTTCTTTTTTAGAGCCTTGCTTCCCTACAGGCTGTCTCCAAATAGGATGAGGGTTGTCTGTTTTTAGTAGTTTAGTTCTTACATCTTCCCTCTTGGCAATTTCACTGATTGTCATGAGGTAATGTGGGATAGCCACCAGTTTTTTAACACATAAATAACATTGAACTGCAGATTTTGTCTGCTTTTTTTTTAAACTATTATTTTTTTTTTACATCTATAGAAGATCAATGTCACTATAAACCAATGAGATTTCAAAATTGGGGTTTTTTTACAGAAGTTTCAGTTTGTAACAATTTGTTTGGCACCATTCAGCACAAATTGGAGATGGTGGTTTAGAGTCTAAAAACCAGCTGTTTTCCAGTTTTCCCAGCTTTTGTCTTAAAAAAGTGTAGTGTAAAGTTGAGACCTGTCCTGTGGCTTCCAGGCTTTAAAATTCAAGTGTTCGTGATTTCCCTTATCTAATATGGGGGGAATTTAGAGTAGGGGTGATGCTTCAAGACACCAAGAGCTGAGAAAAAACATAGGATCATTTTTCTGACATTGTGTTTTAAAAGGGGGTTGACACCAATTACCTCAAACTTTCTGTGCCAAATCAAACATATATTTTTGAAGTCATTCACCGATGTGTTCATAAAACATATATCCTAATGTAGAGGCTAATCATACTAGTTAGCTTGGCCATGCTGTGAAAAGAGCCATGACTTCAGTCACCATTTAGAACATGGTAAGATAAAACTTGTCTAGAATACATTTTATAAACCGGTATTTTGAAATATACCCTTCTTAAAACTGACTTAGTTGATCTTCAGCAGTCAAGTGGTAATGTAGAAAGTCAGCCATGGTTTCAGGTAGAAACAAACAGTGTTTGGTGTTTCAACAGTAGAATCAGATGATCTGTTAAAACAGCATGTGTTTAAAAACAACGTTTGGTGATTGAAGGCTCTAAGCCATTGATGTAATCTGTATGACTGAGTGATTATTTCTTCTGTAAAAAAAACCCTAAAATTTTAATTTGCCTGTCTTTTCTTATACTAATTGAAGGAAGAGGAAGTGGATGTAAATGATCTTAAACTTAAGATTCTCTGTAAGGCTCTCCAAAGAGATGGGTAAGTATGAATATAAGTTACTGGGAGTATTTTGACATAACTTCTCCAAAATTACGTTTTAGTGTACTATTCTTTAACTCAACAAAAAGACTGAATTTCTTAGTATAAGGTTAGTAAAGTATAATGTATCTTCTTATTTGTAAAGTGAAACCCTAGCAAAAAAAATCTGTAGTACTTTGTTTACTTATCTCACCAGCAACCTACTATGCATTCTTGGCACCTGACACAGAAATGTACCCATGCAGCTTTAATTCTTGAACCCTTTGCTAAGGTAAAAGAAGTGACCCATGCTGATTCTTTTTTTCCATTTGAACCATGTCAAATAGAAGTTTTCTAATAAGAGCAATATATGCAGAGGTCACTCCCTGCAAGCTTCTGTTTCACTTGGTTTTGGCCATTGAACCACACTGATAAGTTCATGATCTTTTTGAGTTAAAGCTTAATTCTTGACTGGAAGAGATTGAAGCCTAAATACTGCTTAGAAGAGCCACTGTTAGGAAATACAGCCTGAATCCAACTGGTTGCAAGATTCTTCTCCTCAAACAGTGGTACTGTTATCTCCCAGGTTAAATAACTCAGATGGCATTTCCTCCCTCTTCTTTCTAAGTTTCAGAAGTCTTCAGCTTTTCTAATTCCCATCTATGTTCCAAGAGGGACCTAAGGAAGAAAAGATGAAGAGAGAATACATTTCACATGCACTGTGCCATTTGTGATTGACAGAAAAAAGCAGCATTTGGATTCACACTTGTGCATAGGGTAGATTCCAAAGGACAGTAGTTTCTAGAAAATAAATTCCTAGTTGCACAACTAAGTTAATGCTACATATGATACAAATAATATGCAGAAACAGGTTAACACTATTCCAAGTGTTCCCTTCCTATTATTTTAAAGACAGAAGAATCCAGAACTCCTATATGGCTCCATTCCAATTACTAGTTTATGACCTGTCTTCCCTGGGCCAGGAACAGGATTTTGAATGTAATATTTAGGTGTTCAAACATACATAATGCTGACAAGATTTTGGCCACTGTGGTAGCTAACCAGATACAATTTGAGATGACTGAAAAGTGTTGAGTTTCTAGTCCAGCAAGTCTCACAAAGGCTTTACAAAGAGGTTGTTGGCTATTTCAAAAGAGGTAGGGTTAACTTTTATCTGTGTGCAGAAGTAAGTGTTTGACATGTTACATTACCTACTTTTAAGGATGGCATCTGTTTTTTAGCTTAAGAGTTACAGATGGTGGTGAGGTTCTTGGGTAGGATGGAGAGTCTTGCTGAACATCTTCCTGATGTTCTGAGAGAGTCCTCATTATCCTTCTCTCTGCCTAAAAAGAGAAAATCCCCCTACTCCCTTCCCTCCCTCCTTCCTCACATTCTTCCCAGTAGAATTAAAGATGAAATCCTAGACGTTTAGGAGTTAAGATGACATCTGGGATGAAACCATGAAAGCGTAATGCTACAGAGGATTTGTCAGTAATAGCTTGTGGGGGCCAGGTCCAGATCTGGTGCAAGCATGTCCCACTGGCCCGTGGTAGTTCAGGGAGTTGTGTGAGAAGTGGTCTTGTCTGGCAGCTTAATATGTGGAACAGGAAATTTTAACAACTGAAAGGTTAGAACCATAGTAAAACAAGGTAGGTTGGTGTTGACTTAAAGCTGCTATATATAAAGCTCTGCAAGGATGAAAAATTGTGATTTAAAATAATCTTTCTTTTAGAAAAATCAGATGAAACTGGCATTCATAAGTTTTCACATTTAACCACAAAGGAGACATTTGTTTTGTGTCTGTGTGTGCTGTTACAGGCCTGCAACATAGATTTTACGGTGGTTTTCTCTCTTTTCTTAGTGTTCCCTTTTTTGTTTGGTTTTTCTCCACATATGTTAGGAAATTGCTTCTTTTCCTTTGTTCTACCAAAAAAAAATAATCTATAATTTCATAATCTCAGTTGTAAAATGTAATTACTGAGAACAGGTAATTCTTATTGTGATGTATTATAGTTTTATTTTATCAGGAAAATTATGTTGGAGGGAGGTAGTTATGATTTAAAAGAAACATTTCTGCTGTCCTCCTAACTAGACTACATTATAGTAGTGCAATTTCATTGCAGTTTTACTCTTGGAATAAAGAATAATTAACAAAGACAGGAAAAAAACTCTCGCTTTGAGCTATAGCCAAGCACATAATGCTTCCACGTGGACATGTGTTAATCACCTTTGATAATATATCAAATTTTCCTGTGGTTTTTGTTCTTGTTAGTTTTAATTTTATTTCATCTGTGCATTTCTTTCATTATTCTTTGACTTGCAGATGGTCCTGTTCAGATGGTAGAGATGATCCAATTGAAGCATCTAAGGATAGTATATTTGTGAAAATACTGCAAAAGCTACTGAAAGAAGGTAAAATATACTTAAATTGAAGGACTTGAAATTGTTAGTTGTTTCAAAAGCTAAGATGAACACTAATATTTAAGAAGTAGTGTTAATAAATTCTCAGAGTAATAAAAATGCATTCCATTAGACGATTGAAATCACATGGAGCTAATTTTATCTCTGTAAAATGTTCAGGCAGGTGAGACATGAGCAAATTTCTGGGTTATAATCTTAGTATCCTCAAATTATTTTCTCAGAGCATTATTTGCCCCAAAAAGGGCACCCATCAGATTTTTAGCAGTTTCTTACAGTACAGTAAGTAAAGTAGGTCTTCTGGAGTTAAACACATACCTTCTGTAGGATACAGGATTAATAACTAATTGACTGTCACTCAGAAGAGCTTAATCTATTTTAGCTAATTTTTTTCCTTTCATTTTTCCTCTCCAAGAGCAAAAAAAACCCCGCCAAACTTCCTATTCCCCAGTTAAAGCTGACTCCATAGGAAGTTGTGGCCACAGAAGTTATAGCTGGAGGAGGGAAGCAAGAGTCCTTAAAGAGTCAGTCTGTTTTAAATATTACTGCATATGAACTTTTTCCAAAACAGAGAAGGCTCCATGTGAAAAATAGAAAGAAGTTCTTCAGAACAGTTCTAGATTTGTGTGTTCAAGTCTGTCAGTTTTTCCCATTTGTAAGATTCTGACACCCTAGAATGAACTGCTGCAACAGATACATATTTGTTATTTGACTGAGCTTTCTTTTCTTTTCTCTTTCCTTTCTTTTATTTATTTTTATTTTGGTAAAGTATTAATTAAAGATTTGGATTTTAGGCTTAATCTTTAAATTACTGAGTTCTGTTTAGGTAAAAAATTATTATTTTTTTAAAACTCAGTTTTATAGGTTACTTAAGCATTATTGTATTTCTTGATGTGTATAATAGAATTGAGCTTTCCAGTTCCAACAGAGTGACTTAAGTGTGAGGTGGACACAGGTATTTACTTAAAAATTATCTTACCTGCTAATGAAAAATACTTTTATCACTATTGTAATAAGCGGTTTTGTGTTGTAGGAGTCCAGCTAAGTGAATATTTACCAGAGGTAAAGGACCTGCTGCAAGCAAATGAACTCGGCAACTTGAAATATAATGCTTACTTCGAATTTGTGTTAAAAGCGAACTATGAACTCTATGTTCAGGGACAAGCATGATTCCCACTCATTTTTTTTAGTATTTTTTCTAAAGAATTGTTGAATTCCTTTTTACTTTTTTATGTTCTGTTTGCTTTTTGCTAAAACTTCGTGATAAAATCTGTGTGAGTAATATACTCGGTCTTAAATGTGCAGACGTTGATACTTTAGTTGGGGGGGCAGAATTGTGTTTTCAGACAAAATAAAAATAAAGTTTTTATTTTCTGTGCCTTTCATAAACTCACTGTTTTGTTCTGTATCCCCATTAGTATGAGTCCTGCCTGAGATTCAGAAGATACACAGACACACACAGGGTGAAATGTGGGACCCAGCGCAGAAGGTGGGGAAACTTCTGCTGTCAGCACTGGGGTTGTGATTTCAGTTCAGAGAAAACACTGCAAACGTTAATGCTGGGTGACTGCATAGCTTACTTATGAAACAACTGGTTATTCTGTGAGATGACTCCACTCTTTCTTGGTGCAACACTTTTTGCTGTAGAAACTAGCGAATTTCAATTTTGCATTAAAAAATTGTCATTTGCATTGATCATTGTCACTGATCACTCAGCCTGTCTGTGACAGAAAGGAATAAAGCACAGTTCTCATTCAAAGTCCTCTGGTCCACTAAATATACCATTCTTTCATTTTGTATCTGTACGGTTAAACTTTTAAAAACATTTTAATATTTTATCTATTTAACTTCCATCTAAGCTATTTCTAGCATACATGTAAAAATGAGATTAGCAGCTCACCGTGCAGTCATTCACAGCAACTGCTTATACCTAGGCTCAGACGAAACCTAGAAAGCAGTTACGAAAATGAGGGAGTCCAACAGGATCTTCCTTGCTCCAAGCCTTGTTCTCTACTGATAGATGGTACTAATTTTCCTTTTTCTTTTCCCCCACTGCCCCAGTTAGTTATCTCTGACATGGGAAAAAAAATAAATTCCATTTAACTTCTCTGTTTTAATTTTTGTGACTAGCAGCAGATTTTAAGTAAAAGTTACTGCAATGTGATGTGTTGCACCTTTCTGTTGCATGTAGCTCAAGAGTCAGAGAGTGACTGTGGAGCAACTTGCATGCCCTTATGTTTTGCTTGTCTGGCTCCATGCCTGCTGCAATAATTTGATCCAACAGCTGAGAAGGTCAGAAGTTAAATTGGTTGAAGAGAATCCAGTTTCTAGTTTTAAAAGCACAGCTCCCCTTCCGTGGCTTCCCCTCCTCCCTGTACTAATACAGTAAGCTGGGCTGAGAGTCTGAACATGTTTGGAAGAATGGATTTATCTAGAGAGGTTCTAACTAATATGGGAAAGAAATGCACTAGCAGTCATCTTCTAAGATTGTTCTAAGCAGCGAACTTTGCTCTTCTGCAGTCTTGCATGGCTGGGAAGTGTGAGCATAACTCCCAGCTACGGCTTCAAAGGAGTGGTCATTTAAAGCTGTCTACTTGGTTGCTTAGATGTCACTTTCAGGGCAGTTTCACGTTGAAAAAGGTAGCTGGTTTTTGGGAGAAAGAATTATCAAAGAAATGATTGCCAACCCCTACTGAAATATGTTCTACCTGAACTTTTACTAGACTCATATATTTTGCTTGAATCTTTTTAATTGACTGTCCATAGAACAATTTGGGAATGTCTCATCCCCTCTCAAACTGTTCACCAGATATCTGTTCTGTAAGGAATGGCAGAGGAAGCCCTGAAAAACTTGCTCCAGAAGCAGGCATTTCTTTTCATTCTTAGCTATCTGTCTTTTTCAAAGTGCCTGGCTTCTCTGCTGGGATGGGTTTGTTGTGGTTGGTGGAAAAGCATTCTCCAGGTTTTTGGGAAACGCTGAGCCCTGTAGGCTTTTCAACTCTTTTACTCTACTGCTTGGTTGGGAGGCATTTGGCATTTGTACAACGGCTTTCCATCTGACTATTGCCAAAACAGAAGGCTACTTGCAATGAGTTTACTTAAACAAAGCCTCATTAAAATAGCTTCCTTGTCTAAAGTGATGTTTAATGTTCTTGTACTAGTAATGTTGAGCTGGTTCTCTCTTCTCTTGGGAAGCCTGAAGAGTCTGGGATTTGGGGCTATTTCCTCATCTCTGT
Source organism: Sclerurus mexicanus (assembly GCA_013396755.1). Classification (NCBI taxonomy): domain Eukaryota; kingdom Metazoa; phylum Chordata; class Aves; order Passeriformes; family Furnariidae; genus Sclerurus; species Sclerurus mexicanus. Next base: position 496,759 of record VWZF01005269.1, on the reverse strand, counting down.
CCTCCGCTTCATTATGTAATAAGCTGTGCTGGTGCAGAACTTCTGTCTCAGATTACTGCACAGGGAGGATGCCTTCATTTACCACTGCATATGGAAGGTCATGCCACAGCTCTAGGTTGTTTCCAAGTGTAACAAAAACAAATAAACTTGGGACAACAGCCCAAGGAGCGTGGATAGCTCCTCTTGAATAAGGAAGTATATGTTGTTTCTTAAATAGTTATTTTCTCAGTAACGGAAAGCACACACAGTACAGGAGGTATGACCTTCTATCCTTTGTTGTTGCCAGAGTAGCAGGAGAGTTTATCAATTGTCATTTGTGATCAATTTCAGAAGCTACACGTAGGGAATAGTGATCTTTGTGCCCGGCTCTGTACTGTAAACTAACTCCAATTGTTTTCTGACTGGGGACAAAACCCACATTCATTTAGTAAGTCCAGATAAACATCAGATCTACCTCCAGAAAACAATACTTTACTCAGAACTGGAAGAATTTAACATTACCACTTGAGCATTACCCAACTAGGTTGGGGTAGAGAGAAAATAAAAAGGAACAGAAAGGATAGAGTGGGTTTATGCTTGCATCATGTTTCACTGAAGAATTAAGAATGTTTATCTTTCAGCGAAGTTAGGGTTTCTGTTACTGGATTTCTAATTCAACACGACTATTTTGGAAACCACAATGAAATACTACAGTTCTGTAAATAGATTTGGTGGCTGCAATGCCTTTAAGTGCTTTCAGGCTTCTGATTTTTGTACTGCCAGAACTGAAGAGTAATGCAAGTTGAAGAAAGGATGAGAGAAGAGCACTCTTTATCCCCAGCGTACTATAATACAATAACTTGACAGGAATTCAAAATCTATGGCAGAAGAAAGTAGAGAGCTGCCAGAGGTAAAGAGGGATGCTGCCAAACTGGAAGACACAGAAGTTAGAGGAGAAGAAAAGTTGTCTGCTTCTCTGTTGAACTGTCTGCTGTGCCTTGCAGTGGAGGAAATCACCTGCAAAAATACCTTCACTTGCAGGAGAGTCCTCACAGCATGAGCACTTCTGGCCTGCTGTTCCTTCTTCCTTCTCTCCTGACTCCCTAAACTTTAAAAGTATTTACCCTTGGCCAGTTGTGCCTTCAGAGAAGATCTTGAAGGTTGATTTATATCAACATAGTGCCAGGGCTGCAAATCTGCTTGCATTACTGCTGCTTCTTTCTGTTGTTAAACGAAATGTCTCTATAAAACCTTTCGGGCGTCCCACATGGAATCTCTGCTTAAATACCCATAGCTGAAGGAGATGAACTGTTCCTTTTTACTTGCATGGTACCTTCAGCTCTTCAGAGATGACTTGCCGGTGAGACCGCGCTCCTTTTGGAAAGGGTGAGCCACAGTGAGAGCTGCAGGATTCCCGTGCTGCCCGGCCGAGCTCAGCGGCCAGCAATGGACACTCGTAATGGCACCAGCATTCCCGGCTGCGTCAGGCTGCTGGGATCAGACCAGGATTAATGCCTTACCGAGCTTCTCTTCAGGCATTTGTCTGACAGATGTTACCCTGTGCATTTATTTTCCATTTTTAAATCACAGCAAAGAAACAATGCACGGTTTAACTTGGCGTGTCAAGCTGTGGCTTTCGCACGGGCTGCCACCACGTTCAGCAGTATTACCTGCAAGCCACTAGGATCTACCTTGGCACTTCGCCTTCTCTGCCACCTCCCTTTCTCCCACGGGCTCACCTATAGCTGCAGGCGAGGGCCGCGGTTCCCTGGGCAGCCCTTCGCCTTGGCACGTGGTGGCCATGGAGCGATGGCCCCTCGCCTCCCGGCGCCGCCCGCCCGCCCCCACCTGCTTTGCCCTTAGCGGGCCCGGAGGTGCCGGGGGATTATTTCGGCCGCGGCCGCGGGCGGTGCCGGGGGGGGCCCGGCAGACGCGCCTTATACGGCCGGGCCCGGCTCACCTGGGCCGGGGCCAGGAGCGCCTTCTTTGGGCACCGCCGGGCCGGGGCCGCGCCGGGCCCCACGCCCAAATATGGGGACGGCCGGGGCCGCATTCCTGGGGGCCGGTCGCGCCGCCGCCCGCCGCGATAAAAGGCTCTGCGGCGGCCGCGGCGGCCACGCGTGACCCGGCGAGG
>VWZF01005269.1:438760-494504 GCA_013396755.1 Sclerurus mexicanus | reverse complement strand
CCCTGTGCCCCCGCAGACACCGCCGACACCATGTGCGACGAGGACGAGACCACCGCGCTCGTGTGCGACAACGGCTCCGGCCTGGTGAAGGCTGGCTTCGCCGGGGATGATGCCCCCAGGGCCGTGTTCCCCTCCATCGTGGGCCGCCCCCGCCACCAGGTACGGCGCAGTGCCCCTCCGAGCTTCCCTGCAAGCCCTGCCACAGCCGTGGTGGTGGATCCCCGCTGCCTCCCAGCCCTCCCCATCCTCCTGTCCTGCTGGAGAGCGCTGGCGCTGCTGTGGAAAGGTTGCTGAGCCCCTGCTTTCCTCCCCTGTAGGGTGTCATGGTGGGTATGGGTCAGAAGGACTCCTATGTAGGAGATGAAGCCCAGAGCAAGAGAGGTATCCTGACCCTGAAGTACCCCATTGAACACGGCATCATCACAAACTGGGATGACATGGAGAAGATCTGGCACCACACCTTCTACAATGAGCTGCGTGTCGCCCCAGAAGAGCACCCCACCCTGCTCACTGAGGCTCCCCTTAACCCCAAAGCCAACCGTGAAAAGATGACCCAAATCATGTTTGAGACCTTCAACGTCCCTGCCATGTATGTGGCCATCCAGGCTGTGCTGTCCCTGTATGCCTCTGGCCGTACCACTGGTGAGTGCAAAGTCCCACTGGACCCTCTTCTCTAAGCAAGGACATCCAGGACTGATCCCCTACAGCTGACAAGTGCTCTGTCCCCCAAGACAGGATGCTTTATGGGCCACATTTCTTAGGTAGCTGCTTCTTGTTTCCCCAGGTATCGTGCTGGACTCCGGTGATGGTGTGACACACAATGTCCCCATCTATGAAGGGTACGCCCTGCCCCATGCCATCATGCGCTTGGATCTGGCCGGCCGGGACCTCACTGACTACCTGATGAAGATCCTGACTGAGCGTGGCTATTCCTTTGTCACCACAGGTAAGCACCATTCCCTCCTCCAAAAATTCCCCCCTGGCTTTGAACTGTTGCACCTTCAGAGATGCTGCAGCCTCTTGGCCTGTTGCAACCTGCGTGAGCCCTCCTTTTGGGCAGTTCACGTGTGGTTGGGGGTCTGCAGTCCCAGCAGACTTATGGAGGAGGTCCAAGCATTCCAGGTTCTTCCTCTACAATCACTGATGCCTTTGCTCCCCCCTGACAGCTGAACGTGAGATTGTCCGTGACATCAAGGAGAAGCTGTGCTATGTGGCTCTGGACTTTGAGAATGAGATGGCCACCGCTGCCTCTTCCTCCTCCCTCGAAAAGAGCTACGAGCTGCCTGATGGGCAGGTCATCACCATTGGCAATGAACGTTTCCGCTGCCCAGAAACCCTCTTCCAGCCTTCCTTCATTGGTGTGTGGGACCCCCTCCCTCTCTCCTCCCCTGACAGCTCTCCCTTTGTTCCTGAGTTGTCAGGTAGAGCTCTTGCTATGCAATTAACTTGTGCCTGCTTGTTTCTTCCACCTACCCCCAGGTATGGAGTCTGCAGGGATCCATGAGACCACCTACAACAGCATCATGAAGTGCGACATTGACATCAGGAAGGACCTGTACGCCAACAACGTCATGTCTGGGGGTACCACCATGTACCCAGGTATTGCTGACCGCATGCAAAAGGAGATCACAGCCCTGGCCCCCAGCACAATGAAGATCAAGGTAAGGCTGGAGCACGAAGGCCCCCGGCGTGGGAGCAGCCTTCTTTTGCCCCCCTGCACACAGCGCTCGGGGCTGTGCACAGCCCTGTGCCTGCCACCCACAGCAGTGACTTGTTTACTGACCTCGGCTCTCTTGGCTTTTTCCAGATCATTGCCCCACCTGAGCGTAAGTACTCTGTCTGGATCGGTGGCTCTATCCTGGCCTCCCTGTCCACCTTCCAGCAGATGTGGATCACGAAGCAGGAATACGATGAAGCCGGCCCATCCATTGTCCACCGTAAATGCTTCTAAACATGTTTACATGATCACTTTGCCACCAACCACGCTCAGGATGACAGCCTTCTAGGTTGCGGGCTGCCAAGGGCCTGCAACAGCCATGTAACTTTCTATTTTGTACCAATTTCTGGTTGCTGTTGCTGCAAAGCTCCACGTGACACAGTGTATGTAAAGTGTACATAAAATTAATTTATTTTATCTCGTTTTGTTTGTTTTTAAAACCAATGCCCTGTGGAAGGAAACAAAAAACTTCAAGAAGCATTAAATCATCGGTCATTCTGTCACACCCCTAATGCGGTTGTTTGTCGTCATTTGCTTGAGTCCTTCCTTCTCGCTCGCTGGCGCGGCGTGAGGGCAGTGGGAGGTGGGGCTGGACATCTCCGGACAGGAGCAGGACTGGGGAGGGAGCAGGACCCCAGCCAGAGGAACCAGCTCCTAGGGACTCGCTTGGGGTGCAGGCTGCTCGACGGCACTGCCAGGGGTCTGGGGGTGGCTGTGTGTTGCATCACGCTGCTGCAAGGTGGGTGCCCTGACACTCTGCAACATGCTCCTCCCAAACCCAGGCGGGAAAGGGTTACCTGGAGCCTTGGCTTGCAAAAGATTTTATTTGGCTCGGCCTGCCAAAAAAGTAGCCCTGGCATGCTCCCGAGGAAGGCAAGGCTAAGGCTAAGGGCAGGTGGCGGGTGCAGGTTAAATAAAGAGCTTTCCACTCCTCTTATGGGAAACCCACCTGCCGTGATGTTGTCCCTGGGGGGCTGAGGGCAGACAGGGCCACTTCCTCACCCTGCCTGACATGCTTGCCCTTGCCAGTGGTCACGCATGAGGGGCTGCCTGCAAAGGGACCACCCCCTCCTCTGCCCCCTTGAACCACCCCACCCCTTCCAGGGATCAGATCCTTTACTAAGGAACTCCCTGGGAGCCCGAAGGAAAATCCCCGGGGCTTCCCTGTGCCAAAGGCATTTGCCTGCCCTGTTTGACGATGAGGCAGAGCAGGGTGGGAGGAGAGAAAGCTGCCCCTGCCTATCTCATTGCTCTGGGGCCCCTTTACTCCCAGTGTTCACACACACATACACACCCCAGATGCTCCACTCCCTCAGGAAGCTACCCTAAAGCCCTGCCAGACTTGGCACTTCTCCCTGGGCCAGTGCTCATGTGCAGGAGCCATCAGCCCTTGGAGGAGGAGGACTCCTGGGGCACAGGGTCTTGGCATGAAAGCATTGCTTGAGTTTTAGAGTGTTCCTTTGCTGTGGGAGACAGCAGTGGTGGAGGGAAAAAAATGATTTTCAGGTAAACTTCCAGCCCAGGAAGGTTTTTTGCTATGCTGTGGCTATGCTAAGGATGCATTTGTCTTGCATTTTGGCTGGGTTTACCTGCAATGGAGTGAGACACATACATGAGTACACTTTTTTTTTAGCCCTATTCCAAAGTAAAAGCCTGTGGGAGGAGTTGTCCTGGTCCTTCCGTGGTATCTGAGGGCAGAGGGGGTGCCAGGGCAACCCTAAGAGCTCCTCAGTTGAGATTTCTCTCTGAGTGACTAGGGTTGGACTGGAAAATAGTTGCTTCTCAAAAAATAGTTCCTTCTCAAAAAACAAGCTCAAGCCTTTACTTGCCATTTGTGCAAGTTGTTGATCTGACAGTTCCCTGTTGGGATTTTGGGAGGTGCTTAACTAATGTTAAGTCCTCAGTACTTGAATCCTGATCTCAGGATCAGTTGTGACTTAAGTGGTTTTACAAGATGGATTTTAGGACCTGTTTCTGTTTTTAGATTAAAAGACTGTTTCAGAAGCACAAGTAGAAGTTAACTCAGAAGAGCAGCCTCATGGATTAGACAGCACTTGGAGACTTCACTTTTCCAGCTGTACAGTTAATTTAGGGTCCTAAACCCATGACAGAAGGGGCTGATTTTTTGGGGTTGTGTAGTGTGGTGCTGAGGCAGTCACTCTCCTCCAGCCTGATCAAAATCAACGGGAACAGGAGGTGCTTGCCCCTTCTGAAGGAAGACCTACATTTTACAGTGCCAAGCTTGCGTTTAGAAACACTCATGAACATAGCTGTGGGCAGAGGGCAATCCTCCATCAGCCAGAGCATTGTATGGGCACTGCCTTGTGCAGGGTGGCTGATGGCTGCCACTGGCATCTCACTGTCTGCTGTCTCCAACAGCAGTGTTTTCTCTCATACTAACCCACAGCACCAGGTATCCTCGATCACCTCGGTGCCAGTTTCATCCTGTTGAAGTTAAATGCCCAACAGTACAATCATAGATCTGAAAAAAATGAGTGGTTTGTTGTTGTTCAGGTTTTAATTTCAAACTGAAATGCATTCTTTATTATGAAATCAACCCTTTATTTGGGCTTGGGATTGTCCTTGTGATTTTCAGCAACCAAAGACAAAGATTGCTTGGAAACTGGTGAGTTGGATTTTCACATGGCTCACAAGCCTCATTGTTGGGACGGTGTTTTGGAAAATTTTGCTTGTGCACAGTGGGCCAGGCTTGGTCTTTGTTGTGCAGTTCTCAGTAATTTCATTACCCTCCCTACACCTGTAACAGTGCAGTTGGCAGCAGGCAAAGGACTGCCAAGACCAGCATCCTCTGCTTTGAGAGAGGCAAAACAGTAAGTGGGACCTCAGAGGAGTAAAAGGGTATAGCAGGAAGGATGCAGGACACCCAAGTGCTGTGGGAGGAAGGGAAATGGCAGAATGACTGTTGCATGCACCAACAGCATCCTCTGGGACTGCTGCTCACTGCTTGCTCCACAGCTGGCTGAATCTGAGGGCTGGAACAGTGCAGGACAACCCTCCATAGCTTAGCTCCACAGTTGCACCCAGTCGGCAGCGAAAGAAGCTGCCCCAAAAGTACCAAATGTTACCAAGGGATGGAAAATCTGCAGAAAGAAAGAGTCCTTGGGAAGACAAAAATAATATGGAGCTGCTTAGACGAGCTTGTGAGGCAGAGTCTTGGCTGGGTTTTGGTGTAAGCTTCCCTAGGGTCTGCAGATGCCTGGGCCATTGGCACAATTATTTAAGAAGCTGAGGAACATGGAAAACCTGGCTTCTAAGGGGAAGTAGTATTGGCCAGTAATATTTATTCAATGAGATTTACTAAAAGGACAAAATAGAGGCCACTTGAAAATTATCACTACTTTTCACAGGAAACTGCTAGGCAACAAATTCTGTGTTAATCTTTATTTCTGAAAGTGAAGCACTTAAACAAAGTCCTTCAAATCTTCAAACACTTCCTTTACAGGAATATTTTGTGCTGTTTCACTAATCCACAGGGGAAAAAAGTACTCAAATGGAACATTGTCTATTAGGGTTTGCTGGTTCATTTATTTATTTTGAACCAAAAAGGAGTTTTTCTATTAAAAACAGTTAAAAGAGAGCTATTCAGCTGCATAGATTTTCATGGCGCATCTCCTGGGCCTGGAAAATGGATCACAGGAGGGTGACTGTAACCTATTGATCAGCCAATGGATAACTGCAGGCAGTGCTGGTGTGCAGGGATCTCATGTGGGACAGATGCCAGTCAGGGTGGGCAGCTTTAGCAACAGGACCATTCGGAGCATCCCACAGTCTTGCATTCTTTCCCAGGAACTTCTGGCAGCTTTGGGGATCCTTTTCAGACCCTTATGACCAGAACAGGTTTTGAAGGGGCCAAAAAGCTCCAGCTTCAGGCTTTCAGAATTAGTTGTATTTGCAGCTGGCAAAGGTTTTGTTTTTTGTTTGTTCAGGATCTGAAAAATAAAGCAGCTTCTGAGTTCTATGCAGCAGGGAAAGCTGGAGCATGGCTGGCTCTCACTAGGGATGTGCATTGTGTATGATGGAGATAAGCAGATGCTGAAGAAACCTTTTATTGCCCAGAGTGACTCTTTCTTCCCCTCTCCTGTCAACCTTGAAACTACACTGCCCTGTGCAGAACTGGGGCCAGCAGTGTGCAAATCTCCAGTGCTGTGGTGACCCTGGGCAGCTGATCCTCTGTGTTTGCAGAGACCACAGGCAAACCCCCTCTTGCCTTGACTGCTCAAGGCCACTCTCTGAAACTAAAGCGTGCAGCTTGGAAGCAGTTCTGGCTGTTGATGTTCAGGGAGTGCCACAGGCAGCCCGGGAATGAGCCTCTATGTAACCCCACCTCAGGGAGCTGCATATATATAGATCCCTGGAAGCAGTTTTCTTACTTGGCACATCGCTCCCACCCATAACACCCTCCAAACAAACACCCTGCCCCCCTGTGCCCTCACTGCTTGGCTTCCAGCAGCTTCTCTCTCTTCCAAGGGAAAACAAGGCTTTAAAGTTGAGAAGTCTCACTGCTGGAGGGGAAAGGGGGAAGATCACCTTATAAAAGGGCTCTCACATGTACTCAGATGAGCAGCTCAGAGTCAATGTCAGCAGGCATCAGCCCCTGACCCTGGCTCATGAAGGCATGAGGATTTGAGTTGTATTTGTGAAGGAGGTCATGTGCTGTAGCTCTTCTGGCTAGGTTGTCCTCTTTCACTAAAGCAGAAGTGCTGTGATTAGGGCTTCAGGTACAGGTGTATAAGGAGACCTCTGTAAGGATGCAGCTCTGTCCTCTTCCCGGAGGAAGAGCTGCTCAGGTGCCTGGTGCATGCAGGCATGGACAAGGGTGCTCCCACAGGCAGCTCTGTGGTGGTTACAAGAGAGTGATCCTTCATCTCACACCTACTGGTTTCTCCAAATCCCATAGACACAGACATCATCTAGTATAGTTGAGTGCAAAATAAAGTGAGTTTACCCCTAACAGTAGCCAGTGCACAGCTCAGGTTGCTGGTGACACGTTGGGTAGGTCAGTGCTGGGAAGGGGACACCCAAAGAGGGGAGGAAAGGCTGGTTGCTGGAGTGGTGCAAGAACCACAGCACTGTCAGCCATGCTAAGGGAGCAGACAATGACAGACAGTTCTGCCCTTCCCAAACCTCCCTGTGGCTGCAGGGAGAAGGTTACCCGTAGAGGGAAAGATACAGGACCACACAAGCAGGAGGAGGTCTGAAGCAGATCAAGCCAAAAGAAGACAACAAAGTTACCCAGGGCAATGTATCTACTTCTGTGAGGCTTTAACAACATTCCCTTTACCAACAATAATCACAAAAAAAAGGTTAAAATAATAGAGGCATGAGAGACTAAACAGGTTTGAGTTTGCTAGCATCAAACAATGCTGCCACTGGGCTATCTGCCCGCAGAGCACAGCCAAAGGGCACAGTGGGGAGCTCTGCCTGCTCTGCACTACATTCCATGCTGAAAAATGAGTGAGGTCCAGGTGCTAAGGCAGCCCACTTTCTTGCCACAAGTTATTCGGAGTGATGTGTGGGGTAGAGGCACTGTTCAAAAGGCTATAGAATAGGGTATTTTCTCCACAAGGATTTCTTGTTCTGTAAACCTTTAGCCATCCCACCCCCACCAGAAAAAAAATCAACAGGCAGCTACCAGAACTCCCTAACCCAAATAATTTTGAAATAGTGATGGTTCCTACCTAGTCCCAGCAGCACTGCTGTAAGTGACAGGCCATGTTTCAGTGACTGCACGATCTGAGCAGTTTACATTGGAAGGCTGGTTTTCCTCTGTGACCATGAGCAAGCCAACATTCATGGCTCTGTTTGCTGCCAGCAAAGTGGCTTTTCTATTTTCCATCTCAAAGGAAGATAAAGAGGAATAGCTAATGCTCACGAAAGGCTTTGAGATGTTGTCATAGAACGTGTTCAGGGAATGCGAAATACTTGTGATCCTAAATTTAGCTCTGAAAGTCATGCAGTCCAGTTTCCTGGCACAAATAACAGAGAAAGTCTTGAAATCTGAAAGTTTTCCAGTTGTGGCCACAATCTGGAGGCTGCAGCAGCCACTGGCTGTGTCAGGGATCTACAGGCTGTGCCTTGCTGAGAGCCCAGACCTCCCACTTCTTGCCAAGCTGGTCCCACCAGCAATCTAAAACACCAGCAATTTCTGTTTTTGTTCTGAGTGTGATGCCTTCCAGAGCCCTCTGGGATAAGATCATTCTTCAAACCTAATAAATGTGGCAAATTTAGAATTACAGTGTCCAAACCAGTCAGCTCTGGGAGAATATGAGAAATCTCTCTTGGGACAAATGTTATAGGAGAAACATGGCAATTGATTTTAGACCTTCTACTCTGAGATTTATTCCCTCTTTCCTTAATTTTTGTGAGCCCACTGAAGCCAGCCCATCCTGGCTGAGACTGCATGGTCAAGGTGTTATGATGACTCTGTTCACATGTAATGGGTTAAATGCCAGACAGGTTAATAAAGAAATTTGGTTCTGCTTAGACAGCAAAATGTGACATTAAGTGGAACTTGGAGCTAAATTCCAAAGTCAACTTTAAAAGGGTGTAATTTAATCCTTGAGCTTCTTAGGCTCTGCTGGCACCTTGCTTTACTTTTTTTAGTGCTTGCTACACATATTCCCCTGTGGAGAAACAACTGTTTGACAAAAAAGTTGATGTAACTGATGTCATGTTATCTTGATCAGAAATCCAGAAAACAGGTGTAGTAGCACTGCCCAAACTGGAGGTGCTTGTTTTGTTCACTAGCTGCCTCAGAACTGTGGGCAGTCCAGATAGTGCACCTGCTGAACGTGCATCATTGTTTAAAAATAAAAAGGGGAGAGAAAAGAGTAACATGGAAAATATTGCAAGGTCAGCAGACTGTAGAGGGAGGGCTTGTGCCTGGGCAGGGGAGTTTGGGCAAGGGTAGGACAAATACTGGAGTGGAGGCATAACCATGGAAAGAGAAGGCATCCAGATGTTCTGCAGTGCAGGAGTAATGGAGAAAGCTCCCAAGGTGCTGCAGTAACATTACACTCAGCATTAATTTACAATATTTTTGCAGGTTAGATTGGGTCTATTTTGGCATTGCAGAGAAGTTTCAGCCCATGCACCCAGTTTCAGATACCCTCTGCTGCAATGTAAATGTGCTGGGGTTGATTCATGCAAGCAGTCCTCGCTGAAGCTTATGGGAGGACAGCAGATTTGGTTAATGTTTAAATGCTTGCATGATCAGGTCCCAGATTAATAAACAAAACTATAGGAATAAAAACAATCGCATGAAGAAGCAGAAGGGAGGAAGAGGGAATAATTAATTTTGTTGCAGTAAGTCCAGAACTTGGCATGACTTGAGGGCATGAAATGATCAGCAGAAAGAAAAAGGGTAGAAGAATACTTGTTTCCTGCAATGTATGCATTTAATCATTTGCCTGTTCTGAAGAGATTTTATAGCTCATTTCATAACTCACATCTATTTTTCTCTATTTTCTGTGGAAGAATCAGTCTGAATTAAGGATCAATTGAGCAAATGAGGGTATACAAGAAAACCGAATAGCAGTAAGACCCAAGTCTGGACCACAGGTATTTTGCAGGAATGGTAGTTTTGATGGGTAAGATACACAGGTGGAAAAAAAGAGAAAGCATTTAAGGAGAAAATATTTTATGACATAATTGTCATCCCATTGAGTTTGTGCTGGGAAAGAGTTCTGAGTTGCAGGACTGGAAGTGAGTGCAGGCTTAAACTCCAAGGAGGTGTTTTGCTTTCTGCCCCTGGTTTATCTCTGACCAGCTCAAGGGTAAGTGGCTTCTGAGTAGTGTTGGAGACACTAGCATAAATATACTGACTGAGAGTGGGAAGAGAGCTTTTATGTGGTAAGTGTAACTGTAAAGAGGGTTTGGTAATGTTAAATGAATATTTAAAGCAAATGTCTGATAAGTGTTTCACTGGCAGGTTGACTTGTGAGTCATGTTGCACAGTCTCCAACCATGCCCCTCTCTATTTATAAAGTCATGCCTTGCTATATCTGACTTGCTAAATAAGCCTTCCAAACTGTGGAGGGGATTCTGGTAGCATATTATGAGAACCAGGGAATATTTTAGAAGAGTAAGGGAAGTTGGAAAGGACACGACCAATCACTGCATGCTGGCTGCCTTATGAAGAGCAGAGCAAATGTGCGTTTGGCTTTTTCACCATAAAATAGTCCAGGAGGCAGAGGCCCGTGGCTTCAGTCTGATGGGCACAAGGTGGGGAGAGAAGAGTAGAATGAGGGTTTGCCTGAGCCAAGTCCCTGTACATGTTTCAGGATGTGTGGAGGAATGGGAGGAGGTTATTCCAGGGAAGCATGCCAACAAACCAAACAGCCGGTGGTTTTCTTCCCATGCATGGTGCCTGGAGGGAGAGTGTGGAGCTGCTGGAGCTGCTCCCTACCCCAACTAGTGGAGAGGAGTGGAGTCTCAGTGGGGGTCCCTGCTGGCATCTGCCCAGGGCCCTACCACACAAGAGGGCTCTTTCCAGGTCACTGCCTGCCAGCTGGCTGTCGGCAGTGGGGTGCCTTGGTGTTGACAAGGCTTAGACATGCAGGAGAGGGAGCAGATGCATCTCCGGAGCTGCATCCTCCTCCCCAGGGCTCCAGCTGGAGGTGGGAAAAGAGCATGTTGCCAAATGCTGGTAACATAATGTGTTATCAAATAGGTGCAGGGCAGGGGAGATAGGCAAAAAAGATGAGGAGTGCAATGGAAATTGTACTGGGAAGCACAGCAGTGGTGCCACTAAAGGCAGAAGAAAGAGCCCTGACCTATTTTGTCCAAATCCTCTTCACAGGCAACAGGAAAAGAGGGACAAAGACATGCCAACTGTTTTTAAAGGGTGGTCCAGCATGTTGGGAATCTTCCTTAGAAAGCCGACTGATGGAATTACAGAGTCTCCTGTCTCTGTAACTGAAGGTACTGTTTTTATTCCTGCTCACCTCTTTCTGAGTGCCTCCAGGAGCTAAACTCCTTTCTGGAGGACAGGGTTTGGCTCTAACAGACTTCACAGGAAGGCAATGTCTTTCCTGCCCAGCTCAGCAAAGCTGGGCTGCCATAGCGCTCATTCAGCTTTCCTGAGCACCTTCCTCCACAGCAGTCTCAGGGTAGGCAGTGGGCACGAGCACCATGGGGACAGCATATGAAAGCAGTCACGTAGGGGGGTTCAACTACAAGTGAATGAGTATTTCACAGCCAGAGGTAGATGTTGCTCTGCCCTAGCAGGGAGTGGGGAGCAGGAGCATGGGGATGGCAGGGATGTTCACACAGTTGTGGGAGTGCCAGGAGCACAGGCTAGAGTCCCAAACTTCCAGATTCCTCACTCAGGAGTAAAGCCACCCACCTCATCAGCCACTGCTAGCAAAATGCACTGCTCAGGTTTACTGATGGATAAGGCTTGTGTTTTCTCTCAGCAAACCCATAGCTGGTACTGAGGTTTTCTGGTGAGCTTGGCTCAGTGCGGCTTTTTTAGTTCTGTATCCCCCCAGTTTCCTTGCATTGTCCATCACCCCTGATCGAGGGCAAGTGGCACGTGCAACAGGGATAATTTCTATCTTGCTGGGGCAGCGGGTTAGTGTTGCTGCTGGGCCAGGAGCCAGCAAGCTGCACAACCAGCTCCTTCTCTGCTCCCAAAACAACTCCCTGCAGCACCCTTACATGTCTCAGCAGCAAGCCCAGCACAGAATTCTCCACAAACAGCCTGGCTGACTCTTAGAGTGGTCTTTCTGGACACAGATCGTTCATTTTTCATGGGGTGGCAGGGACATGAGGGTCAAGGCATTGGGGTGGTTTTGCGCAGGGAGAGGTGTGGTTCACAGGCAGCTCAGGCTGGATTCACACCAGTAAGGTGGGGAGATGAAAGTCAACCCAATATCATGCTCCAGAGCCAACATGTTCCTTGTGCTGAGTAGATAATTCAATATAAACAATATATGCAGATGTCAGCACTCACTAGGGGAGCTGCTCACAAGTGGTGCACAGGTTTTTTTCAAGGGCATCCATTTGTCCAAACTACTCTCAAGATAATTTCTGGTGCCTCAGAGGGATGCAGTGTTTCAAGCACTGAGCACAGGTTGTGCTTGCTCCCCATTCTCTGAGAACTGAACTCCTGGTGCCAAGCCATGTGATGGCAGAATTGAGATACCCTTTTTGGAGAGGCACAGCAAGATAGCTGCTGTTTGATCACAGCTGGCCTTTTTGGTGACTCTCCTTCTGAGGAGGCTGCTTTGCTGCAGTGGGTTAGGATGGAGAGCACTAGAGGAGACTAGTGTCTGCTTTTCTGTATTTTAAATCACTAATGTGTTTGTTGAATTACCAGACTTTCTCCCAGGAAGCAATGAGGAAACCCTTAGACATGATGGGAGATTTTACAAAATGCTGTATGGTGTGAGGGATTGCAGACACCACACACACACACACACAACCCCGACCCTGGCCAAGGCAGGCTGGTGGTTTAACTATAGAACTGGAGGAGACCTGGGCTGGTGGGTGTGTGTTCCCTGCTGCCCTTGCAGCAGGGGCGCTGGAGTGCAGGGACACACCAGACCACAGGTCAGGATGGCTGATATCCAGCCCTGATGGCTTCAAAGTGGTGCCAACACAGGGACTGAGCCCCTGCCACAGGACTGTCCTGCCAGCGGCAGCTACCAGCAGGTCACTGGCATACGCCTTCAACCTCCCCAGGGTGTCTTTCTTGCTTTTCCTTGCCTTGCAGCAGCTTTTCTGCCAGCTCCCTCCCACGGGCAGAGCTGTGGGGATGGTGAGGTTAGAAACACAGACCCAGAACGCCCCTTTCCAAAAAGAAAACTGCAAAGCTGGTGACTGGTTGGTAGTGCTTAGCACGTATGCGTGTGCTCAAGCTGCTAGCTGGGGTTGCTACCAAGGCAAAGGAAGGGGCATGATAAGACTTTAATCTCCCTCGTCACTGGAGGATAAATGAACCCTGACTACAGCGGCATTTCCCAGCCTGGTAGCCAAATGGCTGATCACACGTCTCTCACTAACTGCAGAGACCTGCTCACAGGGGGTTTGCACATCTGCAGACTCCAAAGGGTTAAAAATAGATCCCACCCTGCCGATGGCACATTTTATGTCCTTTAAAGGTGTGCCATGCATTTCCACCCTAACAGTCCTCTGTGAGACCTGAGAAAATGCCTTGGTGGTGCTGACATTTTGTTCAAGGCTCTTCCTGTTTTTCAAGCCCGTGGCTGCCTGGGCTGGCTCCCCATTCCAAGCGCTGTTTCAGGGGGGTTGCATTTGCCCCCAGCTACCCTGTTCTGAATGAGGAACTGTAGCATGATTGCTGGCACGTTTGTGGTGCTCCCCACGGCAGCCGTGCCCCATCACACAGTCAGCAGCTAATGAGTTTATATTTCTAAACAAGGCAGGGACCTGCTCTCTAAATGAATAAAATGTTTTTCTTCTTATTTTCTTTCTTTCTTTCGTTCTTTTTTTTTTATAAGCCAGGGAATACTTGTAAGAAGAGGGCCATCCTTTCTGCCATTTATTCACATTGGCCATATGGGATGATGGTGCTACTTTTGGAGCAGACATCCCAGCAGGTATCTAGCACACATCTTCCTCCAAGCCTCCTCCATGTGTGCTATAGGAAACATCTGAGGGTGGACCTCTGTGCACTAGCCATCCCAGCTCATGTGAGACCCACCCCTGGCCTGGCACCCCCTCCCAGCCCCACTGGAGCTGCAGGGATTGGCTCCCCCAGGGCTGCCACCTCCCCTCCTTGCATGGGCAGGGGTCTAACAGTGTGTGCTGGGCACATTGTGGCCCTGATGGGGGTAGGATCCAGCCCTGGTCAGTACTGCAGGACAGAGGGAGTCCTATACATGGCTCCTGGGGCCAAGTAGGCTGTTTAGGATGTGGATGGGTTGATTGATGTAGCACAGAAACTTGCGCTTGGGCAGAATCAGAAGAAGGAAAAGCAAAGAGGAGCTGGAATAGGTTGTGGCATGGTGGCACTGGTCTGCACCCTTTGAGGTGTGTGCTGCTGCTGCAGTGACACAGAGTGGGGAGCAGGCAGCAAGGCAGGGTGCTCACAGCAGGGAGGTACCAGCAGGTTTCCTTGGCAGAGTGATGCTGGCAGGAGCTGTGTGCTGCTTGAAAAGGGGCTTTCTCTGCTGGCATCCACCAGGTCACGCACAGCCCAGGCCACCACCTCGTGCCATGTGAAACCCAAGAAAGCCTGGAAAATCTCCAAAGGGCAGATGAAATTCCCATATCAAGCAAGCTTCACCATAGCTCTGCTAAAGCCCAGGGAGGTTTGCTTTCGTGGGAGGATCTGGGTGCTTTTATAAGGGGCTCCATTCCTCCCACAGGAGCCCCCAGCCAGTCAGCATGGCTGAGACCATATTAGGGATGCCTTTCCCTGAGTGAGAACTGCATGTTCCCATCACATTCTCCATAGGAAGGCTCCCCATAAAGTCCCCCTTACTCTGACTTAAAGAGGCCATGAAAGGAGTGCCTTTGGGGTGACAGGCAGGGACGATGGGGCCAGATTGCTCACCCTCCAGGCCAGCACTTATCCCAAATGTGTATAAGTGAGGACAAGTCCAAGTGCCAGCAGGGAGAGAAGGGGAAGCTGGCAGCCTGTGCCCAGCCTAGTGCTCATGATTTTCCAGACAGCCATTGCCTTCCCGACCACCACGTCCCAGTTTCTTTCTGCTGCCCCTGTGAAATTTTGGAAGCAGATTAGAAACTCAGCTCAGCAGCTGAGCCCTATCCACGTTCAGAGGCGAGCCCTTGATGCAACTGGCTTTATTTGGGACTGACTCTAGGCAGGGCACAGCCCTGCCCCATCAAGAGGCTGGGAGTCCTGCACACCGGTGGGGTACTGCTGGGGGCAGGTAAATCCCTCCCTGGGAGCTCCCTGAATACTCTTCCTCCTGTCCCCATTGTGGCATCCTCCTCCACCCTATGTCCTTATCAGGTGCCTGGGGGTCCTTTGGGGCTACTTCTCTAGGTGGGCTGGGGAAGAGCTTTTAATACACAAGTCTTTCTGAACTGGTGCTAAGAGTAGTTCAGGAAAAAAAGGGAGATAGTTGTGGCAATCTTCAGTGGACCATCTCAAACCACACAGTCATGGCACTGAGATCCTTAAATGGAGTTTATGTTGGGATAAGGTTTTTTTGTGTTGAAGACCCACCCATTTCCAGGGGAAGTAACAATGATATTAGGTTACACAGATTTCACAAACTGACAATGAAATCAGCTCCGAGTCAGCACTGAGCTGCCACTAATTTCTGATGTTTAAAATTCAAAAGATTCAGAAATATGAGCTTGAGCTGAGCTTTTTCCTGAGCCCTTTCACAGCAAATTCTGTGAAGCTTTTTCAAAAAATACATTCTTTTATACAAATAATTTATTATTACCCATCACTTTACTGTTTGGGAAACTGAGATCCATTGCTGTGCTGGTTGCTGATTGATTCAGGACTGACACTGGGCTCCAACACAAACAGGAGTCAGATTTGCCTGTGAGAAATGGTGAGGAATGTGGGTTCCTATGCTGGAAAAAATATCCCAAAGCCATAGGAACAGTTTCTTTCCCCATCACCTAGAGGCTGACTTTAGCCCAGCAGTGATGATCTGAAGGACTGATCTTTCAGAGCTGATCGTTTCAGCAGCACTCCCTTATTGCTGTGAGATAGGGAGCAGGTTACAGCACAGGTGTTCCTGTTTATTCCCAAAAATTTGTGTACTCTCAGTGACAGATGGGCTCTTCGAGGTAGCCAACCAGTGCTGGAGATTTGTAGTCCCTTGTTTGTGGCAGATGCTGTAGCAGTCTCTTGGGTGTTGTGCTGTGGTCCAGGGCTGGAAGGAGGAGAGGAAGATGCACCTGGGATAGATAAAGAAAAATGAGCAGGAACAATATCAGAAGTAACCCTGACCAGTGGCCAGATTACTGTCCTAGAGCTCCAGAGGGAAGGAAGTATCAACAGAAAACAGCTTTGTGGAGGATTGTGAGCTTGAAATAAAGCTGGAGGAAAGTATTTGGGCTCAGATACTCCACCACCTGTCTCTCCCAGAATGGGTGCATAGAGGCTGCTTCCTGCCTCAGCTCACAGAGGTGGCATCCCCCAGGTGTTGCTGAGACTATGAACTTGACAGTGTTTTGAACATTGCAAGTGAAAGTGTTGAACTCTGCCACTTGGGGCATGATGCAGGTCTGCCTTGGTGACTTTTTGGAAATGAGATCCCACCACATGGTGAACTGCCTTGATCCCTGCTTCTCCTTTCTTTCAGGGTAACTTCAGAAATGCTTATTTTTTATTATGTGCTACTTTTTGCCTAGAAATCAGACTATCTCTCTGCTGTTAACTTTGTTGTGGTTATTTCAGATAGAAATTAGATTGTTTCCCAGGCCAAGCTGCTCTCCTCTGTAGTGAGAAGCTCTAGTGTTCCCATTCAAATGGAGGTAGTTGAGGGAATCAGGACTCCTGGAGTTTGACATCAATCAGCCATTTGCCAAGAATCTGTTTTGAAACTCTCACCTGGCCACGTGGTTTGCTGCTTGTAGGAGAGTAATAATAAGAACTAAGAGGCATAACTAAGATCTTCTGGGAAAAAGAGCTTTAAAAGGAAAAGCTTGTTTAGAATGTCAGTGTTACGGTTCAAGTGGTGTCTTTATTTCCTACTTTAATGAAGGCAAAGACTCAGCAAGATATGCAAGGGAGGAAACTAGTGTTAGTATCAGCCTCATAAATGTTGTATTTCCTCATCTAGGAATCATTTAATAACTAGTTATTCTCAGCCCATTGAAGTCTCTGCCATGAGGTATTGAAGCCAAAACTCATTAGGATTAAATTAATAATAATGTTTATACAGCTACTCTGAGAATATCCAGAGCTGCTATGTCAAGGATGGGGAATGATTCTTGTCTGGCACATACAGAGCTGCTTGGCTCTAGTTGGAGGGACTAGGAAGGAGTTGTTCTTCACCCAGGGACTGTCTCAGCATCCTGCCTCAGATCTGCTGGATGTCTCTGGAGGTGGTTTGGGGTGTTGGGTCCGGTTGCTTGGCGGTTGCTGCACTGTAAGTGTGAAGATAGATTGTGGCAGGCCATGGGGAACATGCCCAACAGGCATGGCTTCAGCTTACATCAGCCTTAGGTAACGTATGGATTTCAGCAGCAGCGTTGCTGCGTGTCTGCGCACTTCAGTTCCAGGTCTTTTTATTCAAATGGCCCCCAGTTGCCTTCCAAGCCTAGCTGCTACCAGTCCTTCAGGAACTGTGGGGTGTATATACAAACCAGCAGACAGGAGAGTTGCCCTGCAAAGGAAACACTTGAGCAGGAGTGTGAAGCTGCAGGTCACCTCAAAGCACATGGGCAGCTGGGCACTCATTTTCATGCCAGCAGGAGTACCAAAACCACTAGAGTACAATGGAGAGGTTGGGTGGAGGCAGCTACTAACAATACCATGTTATTCAGGAAGCACTGACACTTTGCAGGATGTTCTGAAGAGTAAGTGCCTTCTCTGAAGAGTGCAGAGTTTAGAAAAAAATCGCAGAAGAAGGGAACTCATAGATGATGTGTCAGGACCTGGAGTTTGCCATTCTAGCATTTCTTGTGTGATGGCTGAGACAAGGATGAATAAGTGGGCAGTAGGTTTATGGGCACACCAGGAGAAGTTTGGTCTCGCAAAAGATGATCCCTTCCTTCTCTATCAGTAAGGGAAGAAGCCATAAGAGAGTAGCCACGTACCTCTGATATAGGTGTGTCTCCTTAAACTGGTGTCATGGCTTAACCTCAGCTAGAAACTCAGTACTATGCAGTCTCTTGCCCAATCGCATCACCCCCCTCATGGGACAGGGAGGGGAATCAGGAGAAAAAAACAAATAAAACTTGTGGGCTGAGATAAGAACAGTTCCATAATTGAAATTAAGTAAAATAAATTAATACAAATTGTAATAATAACAGTAATAATATATAATGATAGCAATAAACATGAGGAAAGACATAAAATCCAAGAGAAACCAGTGATGCACAGTACATTTGCTCACCACCTGCTGACAGATGCCCAGCTCATCCCCAAGCAGCAGTCGGTGGTTCCTGGGCAACCTCACCAAGTTTATATACTAGGAATGACATTCTATGGTAAGGAATATCTCCCAGCCAGTTCAGGTCAGCTGTCCTGGCCATGTTCCCTCCTCACTTCATGTGCACCTGCTTGCTGGCAGAGCATGAGAAAATCCTTGATTTAGAGTAAACACTCCTGAACAGCAACTAAAATATCAGTGTGCTATCAACATTATTTTCATATTGAATCCAGCACACAACACTGTACCAGCTCATAAAAAGAAAATTAACTCTATCTCAGCCAAAATCAGGACAACTGGGGAGAGAAGCTCTTCGGGAAAGAACACCCGTGAATGATTATTACTATAGAATACTATGTGGGAACAACAGCAGCCTTTTCATAACCGTAACTGACAAGCTAAAACAGTGCAGGTTGGCTCAAAAGGACATTTTGTACAAAATAAAATTTTCTAGAAGGAAAACAAATGCTGCAAGCCCCAGAGCTCACCCATTTATATGAAATTCATTAGTGTCATCTGCCTGTACAGACTGAGCAGAGTATCAGTAAGAAAGCAGAGTCCAGGTTAATTGGGGAGCAATCTGTTCTCCTCTCTGGCTGGCATTGATGCAGTAGCCTTCTCAAGTGCCGTCTTCAGTTACAGGTGTTTTTATACCTATTGTTTTCTGTTGTTTTCCAAGAAATGCCCCCTGTTGCAGCAGGTGGTGCTGGGGACATGGCTGGACCGCTGAGGGCAACAGGAGAAGGCATCAGGGACAACCCAAATGCTACTGGAACCCTTAGTGGGGATAACGAATGAGCAAGGCAGCTCCCAAATGTAATCCCCAGAGAGGGGGAAAACTGCTGTATCTGCCTGGTTTTATTGCAGTGAAGTATGTAGGCAAGGCTTGTGCACATCCTACATGCCCTGCATGTAGGGCACAATGTTTGGCACTAGCATGGCAAGAAGGTGCTCTCAGGAGCTACTCTCTCGTATTTGAAGCTGCTGTGTGATGGTAGTCACGTCAGGAGTGCTATTTCTGTGCCTCTCTTCCCAGTAAATACACTGCCCAGGCTCTGCTCCCTTGTAGCTCTATTCAAGCCTACCCCTGACAGCGGCCGGCAGAGCTGAAGGGAGCTGGAGAAGCTCTAATGGGTTTTAAAACGGAGCTTAACAGGTTTATGAATGCAGATGTACAGTGTGCCTGCCTGCAGCATCAGGCACTGGATGCCAGTGCAGTTGGCCTCTCCTAACTGCATTTTCCTGAATCGTGGAGGAGGACTCAGGATTTGCCCATATCCTGCTCTCAAAGGCTGTTGACATAACCGCAGGGGCTGGGGGGTTGTAAGAGTTGGGGGGGAACATCCCAGTGATTCCTAAAGGTCAGGCAACATCCGTGCCCCTCTCACTCATGCCTGGGTGCCACAGGGTTGCAAAGCCTCAACCAGTCCACGTGAAAACAGAGCTATATTCTGCTCGGTGTGAGCATCGATTGTACTAAATAACTTGGTTACGCTAGATGTATTGAGGATTGCATCAATCTACCGCACAGACAGAGGTGCGCTATGTAATTCCCGCCCCTTCACCTTAAAGCCACCAGCACTTTGTTACACCAAAGAGTCTGGGCCAGCTTGCGTTTTTTTATTTCTGTCAGTCAGGGCACGGAAAAATACCGCTTGCTTCCTTATTAGTAAAAAAAAAAAAAAAAAAAAAAAGGCAGTTTCCTAGAACTGTTTCTGAAAATCCATCAGTGCCCCCGTGTGTCGGAGTAGGGGCAGGAGAGGCGGCCGGAGATCCCCGTGCAGAGCCCGCGCATGGCAATGACAAGGGGGAATCAGGTTTGCAGGTGCCCAAAATAGGGCGCTTGCAGTCGGCCAGCGGGCTGGCCCTCTCAGAGGGGTGCTGTGAAGCGTGCACGACGCTGAGGCAAAGGCACTGCAGCAAGCCTCCCACCAAGGACAATCACGTCCCACAGGGGCACGACTCGGTGCGATGCCCTAAATACGGTTGTGTGTGTGAGAGAAGGAAACATCCAGAAACCGCTGAGGAGCCGGGGGTGGGTGTCCGTGTGTGGGTGGGCAGGCAGCAGGGCGGGGGGCGGCTGCACAGGGCGCCCTGCTTTCTGCATTTGCCTCCGGACGAAGCGTTTCATATCCCAAGGGACGGCGGTCGCCTAGCTGGGAGCCGGATTAGGCGAATCCTGTTCCGGCGCCCGCTGGAGACGGGTTTTTAAAGCAGATTAATGCAAATTGGAGAGAGGTCGCTGTTGTTGCAGATGCCCTCGGCTGCCGCCCATGCTTTTGGTCTTTCAGAAGCAGAGCTGAAACCACCAGCTCCCCCCGCGATTACCCGGGGTGCCGCACACAGAAGGAGCTGCTGCTGCATCAGTTCTGACGCACGGCGGGGCCTCGCTGGGTTTAAATGTCCCCACGACAGACGCAGGGCACTGCCAGGCTGCCCCCTCGGCCGGAGCCCCCGCTGGTGCAGGGACCACCCGTGCCCCAGCACCCCGACTGCCGGGCCCAGGGCTGCAGTGCCGCGGTGCATTAGCTAATCAATTAATTTATTTTCATCTGATCCCGTTCTCTGCGCCGCTCCTCCCGCCGGCCCGGCGGGGCGGGACGGGGCGGAGCCGGGCGCCGCTGTTTGGATTTAAACGTTGGCAGCCCCGCGGCACCGAGGGACGAGCAGCCGCAGGAGGCGGCGGCGGCACCGCCGAGCGAGGCGGGACGGGCGAGCCCCGGTAGGGAGCGCGGGGATGGAGACGGGAGGGCGAAGGAGGAGGGGAGGGAGGGTGACACGTGTGTCCCGTGCGGTTCGAGCCCCGGTCTCCTCCGTGGGGCCTTCCTGCCCTGCCCTGCTCTGCCAGGGCCTCCCTGCCGATCCCCGGTGCCGGGGGCACACAGAGGCACAGCCTTACCGGGGCACAGCCAGCCCGGTGGGCGCCCCGCTCATCAGCCTCATAAACCCTGCTGCGGGTTAGCCGGATTCTTGCTAGGCCTGCGGAGAAGCGATCGCTGCGGCATCGGAGGTGGGTCTTTAAAGAGCCAAGTGGTGGTGGTGGTAACTCTCATCCTGAGTCACAGCCACTTATGTAAACTGTTGCCATGGGAGCGGAACATCTCTGCAATTATATAAGCAGGTTCTCCCGCAAAAGAGCGGTGGCAAGTTGGACTGTATGCCAGTGGCTGGCACTTAACGCAATTGCTTTTCTGGGTCTACACATGTAGTCTGTCTCGGCTGAACATTCGGTTCTTAATGCCACCTGAGGTTTGGTCTTGTGTTCAAGCTGAGTACAGGCAAATTTGTAGTCGGGGAAGGTGCAGAGCTGGTCACATTGTGCTCTCTTCTGGCCGAGGAATTGCCTTTTGATGTCTCAAGATCTACCTATGTAGAGTGGGTAGACAGATAACAACACTGTCAAGTTTCCTAAATTGGTATTTTTTTATCCCCTAAGATATTGCCTCCTACTTGTAAATAAAGAACACTGTATCTGGCAGCCACTGATTGGTGTTTGGCAATGTATTTTTGAATCAGCTGTATATCTGTAGTGCAGTAGCAGGGAAAGTACTTGAGAATTGTTCAGTTAAGCTTCATGCTGCCTGGTTTGTTGGTTTGGGTTTGTTTTTTTGTTTTTTCGGGTTTTTGGTGTTTTTTGTTTTGGTTTTTTTTTGTTTGTTTGTTTTGGGTTTTTTTTTTCCCTAGAGTTAGATGTGCTTGTTTGGAGTGGGGAAACTAATCTGATTCAATGTCCTTGGAGGCCTGAGCTTTCCAGAATGATCTGTATTCTGATATTCAAGGCTAAACTGCATTCATTGTCCTTAAGAACATCATGTTATATGAAAGCTTTAGCTGTGCTGTCATCTGTTCAAGAGGCTTGGTGTGTCAGAGCATGCCAGTGCCGTAGGGTTCTGCAGGGAGCTGCAGTGCTCTGGGCTGGGTGGGCCTGTAGTACCCAGGCCCCATGGAGAGGGGAGGGGTGCACATAGCTTCTGGCTGCCAGGGTAATGTCCTCCACCTCCCCAAAGCTGTTGTCCCGGTTTCAGCTGGGATAGAGATAATTTTATTCCTAGTAGCTGACACAGTGCTGTGTGTTGGATTCAGTATGAAAATAATGATGATGACACAGATGTTTTAGTTGTTGTTCAGTAGTGTTTACCCTAAATCAAGGACTTTTCACTTTCCCATGCTCTGCTAGTATGCAGGTGCACAAGAATCNCGTTGCAGCGGGAGGGGGCGGGCTCGGCCGGACGATCCCGGTTCCCGGCTGCGGATCCCGGTCTCCCGGCCCCGCCATGGTGGTGCCGGCGCGGCGCGTGAAGACGGAGTACATGAAGCGCTTCAAGGAGCCCAAGTGGGAGTCGTGCGGCGCCTGCTACCTGGAGCTGCTGCACTACCGCCTGAGCCGGCGGCTCCTGGAGCAGGCGCACCGGCCCTGGCTCTGGGACGGCTGGGAGCAGGACAGCGGCAGCGGCGGCGGCAGCAGCGCCGGGTCCCCCTCGCCGCCGGGCGCCGGCAGCCCCGCGGCACCGAGGGACGAGCAGCCGCAGGAGGCGGCGGCGGCACCGCCGAGCGAGGCGGGACGGGCGAGCCCCGGTAGGGAGCGCGGGGATGGAGACGGGAGGGCGAAGGAGGAGGGGAGGGAGGGTGACACGTGTGTCCCGTGCGGTTCGAGCCCCGGTCTCCTCCGTGGGGCCTTCCTGCCCTGCCCTGCTCTGCCAGGGCCTCCCTGCCGATCCCCGGTGCCGGGGGCACACAGAGGCACAGCCTTACCGGGGCACAGCCAGCCCGGTGGGCGCCCCGCTCATCAGCCTCATAAACCCTGCTGCGGGTTAGCCGGATTCTTGCTAGGCCTGCGGAGAAGCGATCGCTGCGGCATCGGAGGTGGGTCTTTAAAGAGCCAAGTGGTGGTGGTGGTAACTCTCATCCTGAGTCACAGCCACTTATGTAAACTGTTGCCATGGGAGCGGAACATCTCTGCAATTATATAAGCAGGTTCTCCCGCAAAAGAGCGGTGGCAAGTTGGACTGTATGCCAGTGGCTGGCACTTAACGCAATTGCTTTTCTGGGTCTACACATGTAGTCTGTCTCGGCTGAACATTCGGTTCTTAATGCCACCTGAGGTTTGGTCTTGTGTTCAAGCTGAGTACAGGCAAATTTGTAGTCGGGGAAGGTGCAGAGCTGGTCACATTGTGCTCTCTTCTGGCCGAGGAATTGCCTTTTGATGTCTCAAGATCTAACTATGTAGAGTGGGTAGACAGATAACAACACTGTCAAGTTTCCTAAATTGGTATTTTTTTATCCCCTAAGATATTGCCTCCTACTTGTAAATAAAGAACACTGTATCTGGCAGCCACTGATTGGTGTTTGGCAATGTATTTTGAATCAGCTGTATATCTGTAGTGCAGTAGCAGGGAAAGTACTTGAGAATTGTTCAGTTAAGCTTCATGCTGCCTGGTTTGTTGGTTTGGGTTTGTTTTTTTGTTTTTTCGGGTTTTTGGTGTTTTTTGTTTTGGTTTTTTTTTGTTTGTTTGTTTTGGGTTTTTTTTTTCCCTAGAGTTAGATGTGCTTGTTTGGAGTGGGGAAACTAATCTGATTCAATGTCCTTGGAGGCCTGAGCTTTCCAGAATGATCTGTATTCTGATATTCAAGGCTAAACTGCATTCATTGTCCTTAAGAACATCATGTTATATGAAAGCTTTAGCTGTGCTGTCATCTGTTCAAGAGGCTTGGTGTGTCAGAGCATGCCAGTGCCGTAGGGTTCTGCAGGGAGCTGCAGTGCTCTGGGCTGGGTGGGCCTGTAGTACCCAGGCCCCATGGAGAGGGGAGGGGTGCACATAGCTTCTGGCTGCCAGGGTAATGTCCTCCACCTCCCCAAAGCTGTTGTCCCGGTTTCAGCTGGGATAGAGATAATTTTATTCCTAGTAGCTGACACAGTGCTGTGTGTTGGATTCAGTATGAAAATAATGATGATGACACAGATGTTTTAGTTGTTGTTCAGTAGTGTTTACCCTAAATCAAGGACTTTTCACTTTCCCATGCTCTGCTAGTATGCAGGTGCACAAGAATCTGGGAGGGAGCACGGCCAGGACAGCTGACCCAAACTGGCCAAAGGGATACTCCATACCACAGAGTGTCATGCCCAGTATATAAACCAGGGAGAGTTGGCTGGGGGCCACCCATCACTGCTCGGGGACAGGCTGGGGATCAGTCTGTGGGTGGTGAGCAATTGTATTGTGCATCACTTATTTCTTTTGGGATTTATTCCCCTCACTTCTTTTCTCCTTTTTCATTATTATTATATTTTACCTCAATTATTAAACTGTACTTAACCCATGAGCTTTTCTGATTCTCCTTGCCATCCCACTGCAGAGTGGGTGGCTGTGTGATACTTAGTTGCTGGCTGGGGTTAAACCGCAACACTGTGCAGCGATGGAAGCACCCCAGCTCACCAGGATGTAGCAAAGTATTAGTGGCCCTATTCACAGATAGGCTGGGAGTGTGTCAGGTAGAGGTACGTAGCATCTCAGGGAGAAGATGTACTAAGGAGCTCCAAAAGATTGAGGAATGGTTGTATGGGAAAAGGCAATGCTGTCTAAAGGCTTGGTTTCTAGTGAGAGGAGGGTGGAAGCTGTTGAAGTTGCTCTTGGAACTTGGCATTCCCACCTTTTCTGATGCTGTTTGAGCACATACCAATCTGGGTCAGTTGTGGTAAGGACCAGAATTTATTTTCATTCTTCTCATTAAGCATGTGGATGGAATAGGTAAGCCTGCTATAGTCTGGATAGGACTGGCCACTGCCCAGGCTAGAGCCTGCTGGCCAGGGTGTTCTGCTCACTCCTTAGCCTGCTCCCTGATGCTTTCCCCGACTCCTCTCTGAGGAAAGATCCAGGTGGAGTTACTTGTTAGCCTGATTCTGGCTGGGCCATTTTTGGCAGGGGATAAAAGCTTGCTGGCACTTTCTGTGGTCAGTGGTGGTGTGTGGGACTATCCAGTGAGGGCATAGTTGTGTCCTCAGTACTGTACCAGTGGCAAAAGAACTGTGGAGCAACAACAGTCTGCCAGGCTGTAGGATTTGGGGCAATTGTGTTTTTATAACTGATGAACTTTGCCATGAGTGCTGTAAGGGAATGCCTGATGTTCTATAAGGTCCTTGCTGTTCTGTACCTATAATGGGAGAAAAAAATCTGTACTTAAGCTTAATTTCTTTGCCAAGTGGCTTAGGATGAACGTTTTAAAATTCTGCAATAATTTAAGAGCTTTGCTAAGTCCTTAGCAGAAGGACTGAAAACAACTCTGCTTAGGCAGCTGGATATAATGGATATTTGTTGTAATTTTATGTACATGTGAATACACAAGCAGGTGACTCATTCAGTATTGGACAATTATAAGGATGTATTTTTCTTCTGCTTAGTGGCTGGCTAATTAAAGCATATGGAGGAGATAGCACAAAAACTATCACTCTGCGAAACTTCCATTGTTCAACTGCCTTTTTTATTTTTTTAAACTCTGAAAGAACTTAATTACACTGAAGTGCTGTGGGGGTAGCTGAGTATGCTCATGTTGATGACATCTTTTGTCTTCTGAATCTGACATCCACCCACCTGCTGTAGCATCCTAGTTGTTACCTGGCTACTGCTGCTTCCTGCTCTTCTGTGGAAAATGTGATTTCTGGCTGAGTGGTATTGATAGTGCTTGTGGCCAAATATGTTTGGCCAACAGTAATATTGACTAATATTGTTGCTTCTTTCCCTCATTGAGATGAACCTGTGTGTGTTTGTAAAAGTTTCTGAATGCGTCTGGCGCGTGTGGAGAAAGTGGATGTAGTCAGCTTGGCTTTCAGGCTTAATGGGGTTGGTCTAAAGTACTACCAACGTGACCACCTGGGATAGCATGTGGGACAAAGGTGTTTTGTCACTGTATCTTGCCCTGAAGCTATACCTGAATCTCCTTGGGTGGCAACTTTGGGTTAATTCCTTCTTGCCCTCAACTTGCAGCAACTGTTTGTGGGATTGTTCCATGGAACGTGCTCAGGCACAGATGTGATTTAAACATAACCCAGCAGAATCTTGACCTAAATCAACTGGTGTAGTTGTGGTGTAGGCACATCCTCAAAGCTGTCAACAGGAGCCAGTGGGCCGGTAAGTAAAAGACAGAAGCTCTTGGCAGCAGTGCTGCTGTCAGACCTGTTGCTTGTGAAATGACACTGCTGCACAGGCACGCAGGATGAAGGCATCTTTCAATCCTTATTGCCATTTTGCCTTCAGCATTTTGTGCAGTGGTCTTAAGTGACAACAGTGACAAGCTGCCATCAAAGCAGTTGCCTCAACAGTATTTGGAAAGTGACTGATCTGGATTAGTGCAACTCAGCAGAAGGTCCAATTTCAAACTTGTTCCCTGATCTTGTCTGTCATCATGTTGCAAATGTATTTACTGGCCAAAGAACAGGGGAAGGAATAGCTTGTGGTGTGGGAAGATGACAAGGGTGTCAATTCAGGGGTTTATAGTATTGTTGTTCAAAGTTCTTCCAGTTTTTTTGGTTGGAAACAAGCTTTTTTAACAAACCAAACCAGTCATTACTTTCTGAACTCTGCTGCAGATGAACCTCGTGTGAATCTAATCAGTTGTGAGCTGCTGTGTGGCTGCTAGCTCCAGTACTGCCTCATACAAGACCTGCCTTGAAGAAATGATGCAAGCTGTTTCAGCAGTAGTAACTATCTACTCAGCTGTAGTATGTTCATACCCACAGTTGAATATATGCCCCTTTCAAGAGGCCTTGAAGACCTGCCCTGTTTCGGGAGGTGTTTGCACTAGACTGGGAAACTTTGAGTTCTGCCTGTGGCAGTTCAAGCATAAAGTGATTCTCCTGATTCTGAGGTAGTGCTGTAAAGAAACAACAACTTTATATAGAGATAATACTGCTGACCCCTATGACCTGGCCTGTGAGTTTAATCAGGTTGTTGATACTCCTAGTAAGTCAGTAACCCCTCTGAAATGGGGGTCCTGTCTGCCCCATGGAGCATGCAGTGTTGTGGGAGGCTTTTCCTCCTTGAGCCTGGAGTGGAGCTGTTATGCAAGCAGGGCGATGCAGCAGGGCTTAAGTGACCTCTTCTGGGCAACAGCCATATTGGGTGGGCCTGTCTGTTAAGCACTTAATCCCCTCCTGTCCATCCATTGTGCTCTGCTTAGCAGCCATGATGCAGTTTTAAATGTTCCTAGCTTTTTCCCCATCTTGTCTAATCCCTGTCATACTGCTAACCAGTCAGTTCTGAGTTTCCTGTGCCTGCTGGAGCTGGTGCTCTGCATGGGAAAGAGGAGATGGGTAGTTGTTGCTGATGACTGGACTCCCTGAGCAGCTAGGTCTAAGTCCTGCTACAAACTGCTGCTTTTGTCTTCCTGTGAAAAGGGCTGCTTAACAAAATGGTTTTGGTATAACCTATAATTTTAAATAAAAGGCTTAAATAACTGTTAGATATCTGCTTTGTGCCTTCAGTAGTAGAGCTCTCTGTAAATCCACTGTAGGAGTGAATTCACTGGAATACCTGCTCTATTAGCAGGTGCTCATAAGTGCTACAGTGCACTCTGGCATACAGCATTTACTGTAAGACTGCACTCAGAACTCTGTGTGTCGTTTACCCATATGCTTTTCTTGCTATTTTGGGACAAGCTGGCTCAATCATTTCTGGACCAGCTGGAGCTATATCCTAGTGAGCAGCAACCCCAGGCATGGCTGTTGCCTTGTTTTTTAAAGCTAAAGTATCCATGCAATTGCAGAACCCCCACTTTCCAGTATTTTTAAATCTCTAAATGTCACTTCTGCTCATGAACTCAGTGTTGCTTCATCCTCTGTAGAGAAGGAAGAGGCCATTTTCCCCTGAACAGAGGATGAAACAGCTTTCTAAAATGAAAGCACTCTTCTTTCAGAATTGACAGCCATATGTCCCATTTCAGTGTTTTATTTTCTCAAAACAGTGCTTCCTTCTGATAATGGATCTAGACAGTCCCTCCTTAGGAGCAGTTGTGTAGAGAGAGATGCTCAGATAGTATTTTGTAAGGGGATATCTGTCTGCTGCCTGTTTGAAGCCATGATGAATGAGCTGCCTTGTTCTAGAGGTGAAGCTCTGTGTTGCAGAACCCAGGACACTGTGCAAAGCAGGTCTGTTACCACATTGAGGTTGCTGCTGCTTGCCTTTTATCCAGCCTTAGCTATAATACCTGAAACTATGTGCACCTGATATTAAGGTATGTGACATTCATCTGGCTGGTTTTTGTTGTCACTCTGTCACTCTTTTGGACTTGACTACTTTTTTCAGTTGTTTTGTGGGGACATTCAACCAAATTCTTACCAAATACATCTCTAAACACTTTAATGTTGCTGGCTGCTCTTTACCAAATACTCAGCTGTACTGCAGTGTTACCTGCAGCTGAATGTTACACCTGCACAGATTAGAAGATGCATAATGACAAGCCTGAACAGGGCCCAGCAGCAGGGCCTCTGTGCTGGTTGTCAGCAAGTAGAAAGTAGGCTGGCAAGGACAACAGCTTGCAGAAGAGCATAAAGCTTGCCTTATGGGAGTTCTGGGGCACGTAGCAAGTCTTGGTATCTTTACCCTACAAACATGAAGTGAGTGAGGAGTAAATGGATGTTAAACCAGTGTGTCAGGCAGGTAACTTGTATTTCATCAGGATGAAGAAGTGAAATTAAAGCAGTGTCAGATTGGGCATGTACTTGCATGCAGGAATTGCAGCAATTAGCAGGAATGATTGCTATTTTGTCACAAGATTGGCAAACCCTTCTGCTTTTAATGACGAAGACACTTGGGTAAAATTTGTACTAGTTGTCCATGGTCACCCTCTCAATATGTAAGCACGCCTTAAACTAGATGAACTCCTCCTATGCCTGTGGAGGAATTCCTTCTGTACATACCAGCATATGCTGGTGGTGGCTGAAAGTGCTGAGGCAGTGCTCTCGGAACAGAGGCTTGCAAGAATTTGGTCCCTAGCAGAATCGGAAATGGATGGTGTGGTAGAAAACTTGGGAGTTTAGTGTGTTTATGTCAGCAGAGTTTGAGGGTATATCACCGTGTGTGTCCAGCAGAAGGCAGCATCTAAAATTCAAAGCTGTAGACTTGAAGGCAGTCACTTACTAGTGGATTCCCATGTTGTTTAAAAAAGGCTGTAGTTGCCTTTTACATAAAAGGCATGGTTGGCCTTAAAGTCATAGAGACTTCAGACCAGAGTATATGACACTGCCCATAATGCTTAGCAGTCACTTTCAATGTCTAGCATATGCTTCCAGCTTGTCCACGCTACTGTTGAAGATTTGCAGGATGGAGAATGAAAACAGGGCTCCATATATTTACTTTTTTCCAAAGTCATATTTCACTAATGTACTGTAAATAGTATATTTGATTAGACTCACTCATTATAGAATAATAGAATCATTTAGGTTGGAAAAGACCTTTAGACTTGAATTTAACCACTACCCTAGGCCTACCAAGTCCACCACTAAACAATGTCCCACAGTGAACTCATTTACATGTTTTTAAATACCTCCATGCATGGTCACTCAGCCACTTCCCTGGACAACCTGCTCCAATGCTTGACAACAATTTTGGTGAAGGAATTTTTCTTAATATCCAATCTAAACCTACCCTCATGCAACTTGAGGTCATTTCCTCTTCCTCCATTGTATGTTATTTGGCAAAAGAGACTGATTCCCATCTGGATACAACCTCCTTTCAGGCAGTTATAGAGAGTGATGAAGTCTCCACTGAGTCCTCTTTTCTTCAGGCCAAACAACTACAGCTGCTCCTCACATGACTTACTCTCTAGACCCTTACTCTCTAGCTCTATTGCCCTTCTCTGGATAGCACCTCAATGCCCTTCTTGTAGTGAGGGAGCCAAAACTGAACACAGGCTTTGAAGTGCAGCCTCACCAGTGACACAAACAAAGGAAAACTAGTTTCTCCCTAGCATTATAGTGAAAGAAGATCGGATCTTATGAAAGAGTTGTTTCCCTGTATTTTTATTATTTGATGTTTTATATAATGCTGATTGAGTCTTCAGTGATGATCCACAACTGCAATAATACAGCCTTTAAGTTCTCCCTAACAAATCCTACTCTACATATCCAATATCTGGAGCACAGTTGCTGAACAGTTGTAATGGAAAGCTTAAACATGTGGGGGGACATGAGCCTTAGAGAATGTGGTGCTTTAAACGTGCAATTGTTGTGTGAAAAGGGTGATGTCTACCACACTGTAGGTTTCTGCTTCATACTCTCCTCCATTAACAGCAAATCATAATAAGGATATATGGATAAACAGGAAGCTTGAAAATGAATCACTTTTTTCTTTCAATGGAAGCTTATAATATCAGCTGTATAATATTGTATGTGCTCTTACCAGACTTCATTTCTGACTGGCTGGCAGCATTCATGTGGCATTCAGCAGTCCGTCTGTTTGCTGTCTGAAAGATGGAAGGATGAAATAGTGAAGACAGAAGGTCACTGGAAACAGTCATTAAAATTCTGCCTGGAGCTATTGGTTATCTGTAGCCTCACCAGCGAGAGGCATTTTTAAGTATGTGAAAGTTGTATTGTAGTCGGTAAAGAATGAAGACATTTAAGTAAGGTATATGTTGCTAAGGAAGTAATGACATCTTTCATTTCTAAAAAAAGCACAGCTTCAATGGTATATTGAGAGGCTGTGTAAATCAGACATTATCATGTCATTGGAAGCTTAAAGTATCACTTTTTTTTTTTCTTTAGAGAAAGAAAAAGAAGATCAAGAAAAGCAGGAGAAGGAAGAGCAAGAAAAAACTGTAGAACACACTTCTGTAAAGGAAGCAGACAAAACCAGCCGTACAGGACGACGTCCAAGTCGAAGTGCCTTGTCCAGTCGTAATGATCGAAAATCAGCCAGAAGTCCTCAAAGGACAGATGCACCAAAGGAGAATAAACATCCATTTGCTCTGTATGGATGGGGAGAAAGACAAACAGATACTGGAAGCCAGAAAACTCACAATGTCTGTGCTTCTGCTTCAGTGAATGAAGTAAGTAAAAACTTCTGTTTCATTAAAGGGCAGTGACTACTTAGTGCCTGGGTAAGCCTGATATTTAAGTAAAACTTCTCAGGGATCCCTTTATTTGAATGCATGGAGATACTAGCAATAAACCTGAAGAGGTTTGAGATATACAAATAAAATAGCTCTGAACTATTAATTGGTTTTGAAACTTCCCGTGTTTAATACTTGCCAAGTCTAATTACAAATTGGCTATCTTGTTTCTTCTGTTTGTTACAGTGTTACCAGCAAAACAGGTGGTTATAAAGGTATTTCTGCACTTTGAACTTCACGAAAACAAAAGACAAGCATCAGTTAGGATCGGGCATGCCACAGCAGGCTGGTGTATAAACACTGGGGTAGTGCTTGAGCTGTGAGAGTGACTTTTGCTGGGGCACTTCCTAGAACAGGAGCTTCGCTGAGAGGGTAAAAATGCTTTGCTGCTAAAACGTCTTGTCTAGCAGCCTAGTTTTGGTGGGTTGCCAGCATGAAACTCTGCTGACAGAATGGTCTATCTGGTGGCTGATGGATTACAAGGCTGGTGTAAACATTAGCAAAACAGCACAAATAAAATTCATGTGGTCATGGACAGCATCAGGATTCTGCTGTACTGGGGGTCTGTTTCCTGGCTTAGAAACTGCAAGGTTGGACTGTTATAACAGATTCATTTCATCTGCATAGCTTTCCTAGACTGCTAAAACATAGTCATTAATGCACCCCTGCCAGTGTCTTGTCCTCATCTTGCTACTGATGTAGAGCCTGACTGTGACCCAAGATACCTGAGGATTGAGATGGGTAGTAGCCTTAATGCGCAGGATGGAACTGGCTTTTGATGGGGTGTTTCGGAAGGTGTTTGAAGCCCAGACTTTTTCTTCCTGGACTCCTCAACCCATTGAGCAAAATGTGGAGCTTGGGCCTTGCAGCTCTGGAAAGAAACTGCCCTTCCTGACAATGGGTGCTGTTGCTGAATTGGTGAGCTTTGGTCAGTGCTCAAAATAGTTGACTGGTGCTTTATGTTGAAGCCTAAAAGACACTGAGCAGAGATCTTTATACTTTCTAAGACTTCTAACAGTTCTTATGCTAGAAAGAGTTACAGAACAGGTCCTGAGTACGGACTGAACGGGCAGCTTATTTCTGAAACACTCCCACAGTTATGC
This sequence comes from Sclerurus mexicanus, assembly GCA_013396755.1. Lineage (NCBI taxonomy): Eukaryota > Metazoa > Chordata > Aves > Passeriformes > Furnariidae > Sclerurus > Sclerurus mexicanus. The sequence continues at coordinate 462,510 of VWZF01005269.1, read as the reverse complement.
AGTGCTTTGTCACCAAGGACACGTCTTTAAGTAAGAACTGACTACTTACTGCCTGGTGAGGTTACTTTCTCTTGAATGTTTGAAAGGTGTTATTTTCCCCCAGTTGAGGCGGGAGACAGAGTTTTAAATCTGGAAACAGAAGCAAGCAAACACAGAAACTGGATCTGTGGATTAAATGTGGGGGAAAGCATGATAATTTACTATTACAAAAATGTATCGAGTTGTGTGTTCAGCATATTGTTCAAAATTAATATGTTCAGTTTCCAATAAGGAGTCTCTAGGGATTGGTTTTACTAATATGTCTTAGATTTTAAGCAATGCTTGGGCATATTGAAGGGTGCTTGAGAATTGAAATAGCAGAAATAGGAGAATTGAAGTTTGTTGAATATGTCTGAGTAAGACTATGAAACATTTCAAGATTTTTTTGGAATCATTTAACAGTGTGAAGCAGGAAAGATAATACAGACTAGAATTTGAAGAATTTTTTATGAAAAGAAATGTCTGCTTCTGTTAGTGGTATAAATTACAGAAGAAAATATTATCTCGCTCACAGGCCGTGTTTCTTCAGGATGGGGGACTGGGATAAATAAAAAGCAATCCTCAGTATTCCTGAGGGATTTTTTGGCTGTTTTCTTGCTGTAATACTAACTCTGGTCTTTTAGATTCATGAGTCTGCTCTACGAGCAAAGAACAGGAGACAAGTGGAGAAAAGGAAGCTTTCTCAGAGGCGAGTACGATCAGCAGAAGCAGAAACAGCCTGGCGAACAAAGCCCTCCCCACCAGACAACCCTTGGATGACAGAGTATATGAGATGCTATTCAGCAAGAGCTCTCTGAATTTGGATTCCCTTAGGCATCCTCAAAAGAAGTTACGCATATCAGAACACTGGTGCAAGGAACCAAATTACTTATGCAAGGTTTTTATAGGGAGTTTCCAGCTGTTAAAATATTTGTTACAATGTTTTTATCTTGGCTACCTACCTCACAGTGGGGTGTATCCTTGGAGCCATAACATTTGAAGAGGCTTTTAGATATAACTACCCAAACTTTTAAACAATTCCCCTTTTGGGAATTTTTCTAATGCTTCGGTTAATTTGCTTTTGAGGGTGGGGCAGGGACCTCAGCATGCAGGGAGTCAAAGCAAACGCTTCTTTGATTGTGGGTATAAATAATCTGCTGGCCCTTATTAAAAGTCCAAGTCATGGGGAGATATTGGGGAAAGACTTTAAAGGTGTGATGGAGGTGCCTTTGTATTTATAATAGTATTTGATTTAACACTTGTACCAAAATAAGTGTATGAAGACAGACAGCAGGAAGCTAGTAAGTCTGGTCAACAGCACTAATAAATATAAATGCTTTAGGCAGGCAAATACCAGGTATTGTCTGTATAAAGAAACTTTGAAAAAACACAAGACAAACCTTGTTTGATCAGAGAGTCTGCTGATATTAACTTTTATTGCTCTTTCTAAAGTCATTAGAATAAACTACTCATCTTCAGGGCAAGAAACAGCTACAGGATTGTTTTGCTGTTGCTGTTCCTGTTGTACCAAATAACTAATGTAGACAATCATTAACTGATAGCTGCTGCTCAATACGCAGTTGCTTGTTCTACCAGTATGGAGTTGTGCCACTGTACTAACCTTGTGGTCACACTTAGTCTACGTTTAATCATGTAAATGCATTTATTGAAGGAGAGGGCTGGCTCCTTTCTAATGAAGTCTATTTTTAACACTTCAGAATATCTATTATGCTCAGCGGGGGTCAGAGGGCAATATGCATTCCATGTGGAGGTACTGTACAAGTATATCGTTAAAGGGTTTAAACTTGAAAATTGTGTTGATAAAACTCATAGATGAAGTCCTGAGAAGCTTTCTGCCTCTCAAAATCGGTGTAGAACCCCTTGCTATGGGGGAGGTTGGGGAGGGAGCAAAGGCTGGGGGAAGAAGGAGGGGTGTATCCTTTAGCAAACAAGAACATATAATGGAGTTTGAACATTTTCACTCTGTAGGTCCTACTTCTATGTAGTAAGACAGTCATTGTGATATCCTCAGTGGTTTTGTTTGCCTCGAGTGGCTGTAAATTATTTCTTTTCAGTTTTATAACTGTGCTTTAGGCAGATTATTGCTGTAGTTGTGAATTTCCCAGTTTTGTTCAGGTGTGTTGTATGTTAGTTACATATGTTGGTAATCTCAGTTTAACTGTTTGAAGCTTGTGTTTTACAGGCTGGACACTTTCCCACAGGAAGCACACTTGCACTTCTGCAGCAGAAACCTGCACTAGTTTTAGCTTCATTCTCAGTGATAAGGAGGACTTTGGAATTACTATTGCAACACAATACACATGCTTAGTGTAAAGTTTGACTGTGTTATTGAAAGCAGCTGAGCAAAGGGACCAGGTACTGCTGCCTCCTAGTGTCATTACGTTACATCAGTAAAGGTCTCTCACTATTACCCGCTATTTTAATCATACTAAGAAGTCCTAGAATACATGAAATTATGATCTGATTTTTTGTAACCTGCCTTTTAACATAAAGCTATAAAAATACAGACAACTCTTGTTCAAGGCTACTTATTTAAGACCTTACAGCTTTTAAGTCTGGGAATGCAAAGTATGACTAAGAAAGTCTTATACACAGCAAAATCCTTGTATTTCCATTTTTAAGTAAACCACAGGCTAGAACTTCCTCAGACTTTAGAAATGTGCCCAAGACTGGGAAAAAACTATTCCAGAGGATGCCTTTACTCTATGACTCTTTCAATTCTGTTTAATGCTGTTTTCCTCTTGAAATAGCTGCTGTAAATATGCTTAGGTTGCTTCTGATGCTGATTCAATTTGGAAAGTCATCCTAGCTTTGAACAACGGTGTCAAAGCACCAACTCAATAGTCTTTAACAGCCTTATTCACCAAGAACTCTGCCTGTTCCTGTTGCTCACAGGCTTTGTAGGCTTTCTGTAACTACAGCAGACAGACTGCACCCTCAGTGCATTTTGTCACATTCAACATTTTTCTTAATAGTGGAGGGCATGTTTTCAAAGACAGCTTCTACAGTTCTCTCTTCCCACAGAGAACTGAGGAGCCAAGATGACTATGTGCCTGCCTTAAATTCTTCTTTGGAGAAGATGTATCTCCCATTAGGTGTTGGTCTTTTCAACAATTATAGCAGGCTTAAATATCTTCTGCCTTGGATACTGGGTACCAAACCTAGAACATCTCAAATAGGCTTGTTCAGGCATTCAACAGAGCATGAGACTTTTCAACAGCACCAAGGATGCTGTATATTGAGGAAATGATCTAGTTCTAATCCTTGTCTAGTCAAGAGCTGTTCCCCACAAAGACCGTTTACTAGAAGGCAATAGAGACACTAATTAGGACATGTGAGTCATTGTTTTTGCTTTGGTCTGTTGCTAAAAATAATTCTGGGTGCTATGTTGGTACTATCTGGGTTTAAGTAATAAAATGCCTGAAGTGAGGGGTAAATTATTCTGCAAATCAGGCACCCTTTCTGCATTTGGGCATTATTTGAGTAAAAACCTAATCGTTTGTTTAGACTATATAAAATAGTATAGTTCTGATCACTGCAAGCTGTATGTGCAAAGTATTTGGTCTGGAAAACTGTTGGTGTTTGATATGAACAAATGAAAAGCCAATTGAATAGTAGAGTAGAATTTTTTAGATGTAAAAGCTTTAACTATATTCCATAGATTCTTACAGGAGGTGGCTCTTTCGCTTCAAATTAGACCCACTAAAAATGGATAGTGAATGTCTCTCTGTCAATTAAGAAAATTCTGAGCTTTGTCTTGCATGGACTCTTGAATTCAGCCAAGTGAAGAACATTTCTCACTCCTGGTTTAGAAATAAAACGTTTTGGTAAGGACACAGCAACAGTAAATTTTTAGTTCTCCAAAGTCTTCATGGAAATAACTGTTGATTCCTTTTTGTTTCTGAAACTACTTAGCTAAGTGAAACAGGAATTTTACAGTGTGTAATGCTGCAATTTAACTATAGTGTTGTGAAGACTAGTGTTTACAGTGTAAAAATGTTACCATGAAAACTGCGTTACGAATGTCCCTGTAAAATGCAGTAGCATGCCTGTTCAGTCACTGCTGTCACATTTTTGCAACTATGAAATACTGACTTTTTCACTGGAAGATAGTCAAGGTGATAGCTAAAAGTAGAGCCAAACTTAACAAAGCTGAGAGACAGACTTGAATTTTTGGTATTTTATCCAGGTAGCAAATGCACATTTAAATCAAATTTTTAACATGTAGGGAAGTGTATCTGTTCTCATTTTTTTATGGTATAATGCAGTGCCACTGAACTATAAAGGCCTCTCTTTTTCTTACTGTGATAGGGACCAAATGCTAGCAATCTGAGGGCCTTATGGGTAGTAACCTGGATGTTCCAGTTTATTTTCCAGCTCAGATGGTGCACTCAGCAGCAAAGCCATATATGGGAGCCTGACTTAACACCTTGATGAAATTAGCCCCAATGAAATTAGGGGTACAAGTGAATGGGAAGCTGCCTCTCAGCTATTGTTAGCACTGAATTCACTTTAAAAACAATAGGGAAATACCATCTAAGCTTAAAGCAATATGTGTTTTTTAAAGTTTTTAAACAATACTTGTTTTTAATGCTTCTGTATTGTCTATATTTAATAGTATAGTGTCAACTTGTACATGTGAATAAAATTAGTGAAACACAGTGCCTTGACTGCTTCTACGTTGCTTTTTGGGGGTCTCAGATTTTTTTTTTCCCTTACAGGATGCTTTAGTCCCTGCATTCAAACCGTGGCTTCTGCTTGTCCCAATATTCTCTCCTGGAAAGTGACAGGAAAGGCTTCTGTGACTAATGTTGCATAAGAGGTTAGATTACAGTTACACTTCCAGTCTCCTGTAGTTATCCTGTAACTCTCCCAGAGATTCTTAATATCCTTTCCTGATGAGAACCACTTTTCTTTTCCCCTGACTGTAATAAAGAGGGGGAAAAAAAAAAGCTCTAATAGCTGTCTGAAGTGCTATGCATGCTGAAGCCTTTGGGAATTTAAATTTAGAACTCTGGAGAAAAAGGGTGGCATAGGGAAAAACAGGAAGCTGCATCTCTAAAAACAAGTATAATCAAGCCAATAGGAAAAATTAAACTGTTACAAGATGGCTACACTGAAGGTTTTTTTATGCTGCTAGTTGTATAGTAAATGAATGAGACTGTATTTTTGCAATTTCTGAGATTTTTATAGTGTTAATTCTCTCAGCATATAAAATATAATGCAAATGAATTGCACAAAATAATCAGGTTTTTCTATAAGCCTTCATTTTTATAGGACTTAGGGGAGCAGTGAACTCAAGCCATACACTGTACCTAGTTGAACACAAAGACTGGACAGGATGGGGCAACTGTCAACTCTATGTTAGTTGCCTAATACTTGTGTTAGGGACTTCACTTAGCAGATAAAGCTGGTACAACTAATAGGATTTGCTGAAAGACACCTACAAAATCAAGAAGGAATCTTTATTTGGTGCTAGATACAAGTATTAAATGAAATAGTGTAGGCGAACAGACTCATCAAAGGCAAGACACAGGCTTTAATAAGACATTTAAAACTCTTAAAAGGTCTGAACAGCCAAAGCTCCACATCCAATGAATCTCACCTGGTGGTATTTCATGTAAAACTTCCAGCCATCTTGCTTTGGTAAAGAATTTTACCCTGAAAACATACATAACCTATTTATCACTTACTGTTTAGGTGAGCTATGTTTGGTTTGCTGTGTCAACTGTACTGCTAAAGCTTAAAATCTACTCCAGGGCTGATATTGGCATGATGTTTATTTTTAGAAATAAAAGACTCTCAGAGGAGCAAAAGTAAACAATAGAACTTGCACTGGTGAGAGCTATTGCTTCCAACAGTATTTCTCCAGAGTTGCTAATTTAGAAAGTTTCTTTTTAGAACATCAGCAAGATATGCAGAATAAAAGGCTGAGAAACTACAAAGCACCCACATTAACAGGGTTAATGTGTATATGGTAAGAGTATACATTAAGAAAATGGAAAAAAACATGTCCAAACTCATTATAATGACACTATTCTTTTCTTCCAGGGAGGAAAGGGACAGCTTAAGACAGTTACTAAAAGAACAAAACTGCTCACTGCTTTTTAAACCACAGACACTTGACCAAAATGATCATAAGAACTAAGTATACAAAAGAGGCCATTCGTGTATGGAAAGGGATAGGAGGTACAAGAATATCCCTGCCAAAATCCTGAAATATTTATTTAAAAGCAACTGAATTAAGTAACCATCCCCTGCTCCTCTCAGCTGCTACTGTAATATGGGAAAGAAGTTTTGATCAACAGCCAACACCACTTCAACCATTGTAACAGTGACAGGAGAGTAACCTTTAGCTTTACTTGTGCTATGTTCCAGCTGGTAAGTGTTCAGCTTTTGTCAGTGTGCCAAGAAACTCATCTGGGCTCTTATAAGGGGTGCAACAGACTCCCCAGTACCTCATCTTTTCCCAGCATTCCAGAACTGGTCTGGGGTTTTGAAACCAACACCCTACCCACCTCTGGCAGAAAGACAACACATTACAGTTAATAACTGGCTATTTGGACTGGTAGAGGAAACAACTCCACTCAATTTCTGCTCCAGAGGACTTGCTTTTGGTAATTTCTTGCAGTTCTGAAAGCCAAACTGAGTTGACTGAGCATTAAGACAGGTGAGTTTCTTTGGAGTTCTCTGATGTTCTTGTAAAAACACACTTAAGCTGCTTCAAAAAATACTTCATGCTCTTAACAATTATTCCCAAGGAGTATTCTTTTCCCAGTATCAGTTATGTAACAAATCCAATCCTAAATACAACAATGAGAGGGGAAAAATAACATGAAAGCTTTTGGATGCAACATCCTTTTTAAAACTAAATCCAGTTTTTTCAAATACAAAGCATACTTTAATTCTTTTTAATTCAGAGACAACCTAAGGTGTATACTTTTCAGATAAGCATCCATTTGAACCAAAAATGTCAGAACAAAGGCAATAAACATAATTCTAATCTCAAGAAATATGGTATAGCTCTGTGTAGCATTCTTGCAATGCTCTTGTGCTTTAGTTTTCCTTTTTCCAACTGGAGATCTCAGTATACATCAGTATGGGTCCTAACCACACGCTGAGAATCGGTCCTGGCAGCAGCTTGTTAGAATGTGGCAAACTAAGTAGGAAAAAATAAACCAACAACCTCTCACTGACAGTTGCCAGTGGTTTTATAATTCAGGTTGTAAATAAAAACTTCTGTGCAACAAACAAATGTGACAAAGCCTACCTCAGTTAAATTTGTTTATATGATAAAAAAATAAAATATTAAACTGCTTGTAGTGCAACATTCTATCAGCATACATAAGTATACCATGCTTTGTAAATTTACTGTTACATTATTTACAGTACATTGCAATGCTTTAAACTAGAGGTGAAAGAACAAAAACAGGTAATGGAAAACGTTTACATACAGGTACAAGTCTTAATATTGTCCACCAAACTATCAAGTTTGCTTTGCAGACTTGTGTGTCTTGCACATTCCTGCCCCGTGCCACAGGGTACACCTTTGTGGCAGCAGTGGTCTGCTCTGGTTGTAGATAGAAGAAAGATGCTTTTAAAAACTGCATAGCCTTCAAGCTTTTCTGTTTCTTCAAACACCATTTGCAAGGACAGCTGTAAAATACACAAGAATTCCATCAATTACCCATATATGATCAACTGGAAAACTCAGTTCCTGAAATAAGATCAATAAATAATCATTTCTGTAGAGCCATACTACAGCTGAACTAAATTAAAACCCTTTTCCAGCAGTCTCTTAGTTGAAGGGTGGTATTTTATACCAAAAGTAGTTCAAGGATTTTGATCCATTATTTAAAATTCTGAGCTGTAATTGGGAGCTAAGCTCCCAGAACAAAATATGAGAATGTACAATTACATGCTGTCTTATTTAACATTCTATAAAGCTTTTGCTGGTGTGAACTGCTCAAGCGGATAAATGAACACAGTAAAAATGATGGAGTAACTGTGCCTGCAGGACTTAATTTGATATCACTGTCCTTGCATTACAGAAATAAGGATTAATTATATCAGAATAATTAGCTACACAAGGAGAAAGGACAGTATGCCACTGTATGCTGCAAGGAGTTATGTAAAACCCAGCAAATACTGAGAGGTGTCTTAAGGACGATCATCTGTAAGAAAGACTAACCACCAAGTTGCTCTTAGTAGTAGAAAGACTGCACACGTGCAACAGCCCTAGAACAGCTCCTTTACATGACAACACTGCTTAAGCAGCAAATACTACTACTCTCTTGTTTACATTTCTGCCAACAGCAGCAGGAATCAGAATAACTTCAGGTTGCTTTTAGGTAAAGGAAAAAAAAAGTCAGTGGAAGTTAGAAATCCAGCGTTATCTTTGATTTTCAAGTCTCAGTGTTTAAGCCTCGTATTTTCAGAAAAGACTTTATAATAGCTTAAGACAAGATAGTGTACTATACATTTTGTGAATTCTCATTTCTACTAATGTTTGTCCACAATACAGCAGAACTGATTCACTTTCTCCACAGTGCATTAGGTAGCTGTTAGGCCTATAACACATTTCCAGAGTAGAAATTTTAAAGTGTTTACACAACACCACTCAGAATAAACTTAGCTCCAGAAATACTTCAGTAAGACCACTAGTCTTACTTTAGTGGGCTGATAAGGGAAGATAAATCAAAGTATAAAAACCCCAATCCATTCTACTGTGCATTATTTCAATAGATTCTATATAACTTTACAGGTTAACTGTGAAAAAGCCAAGCACTCATTACAGCACACTTATGAAATACAGTAATTTACTCATCATCCCCAAATTTTAGTAACCTTACCTTCTGTATCTAAAGTAAGTATTTGGGATTTTGTGTTTTGTTTCTCTAACACCCACATTCTTGAGCACTTTGTGCTTGTGCTCTACGTGGTGATCTCAGCTGTCTCAAGGCAGCATCTCCATACTGAATACCTGAGCCCATTCTTTCTGGATCCAATTCTCCTGATGAGAAAGAAAATGGTCACAAGGACATAGATCACATGCAAATAATATATTCCAAATTAACCAACAGCATTAGATTAAAAAATGCTCCATTATATTCTAATCTAGTTACAAAGAGATTACCTCAATTCTGTTTGCTTTTAGGCAATTTCAAACCTGAATCATTTTCTGCTGTAATTTAGCCATGTGCCCTTATTCATAATGACAAAGTGATCTGTCTCAGAGTTAGGCTGCAACAAGAAATGTATTTGCACTAACTACTTCTAACAAAAGAAAGACCCAAAATATTTTCTGAGAACACAGTTTAAAACTTCTGGCTTTCAGAGGCTTATATGCAAAGAAAATAGTACTATAGGCACCAAGTCAAACAAAAATGGATGAATCTGATAGAAAGATTTCCTATAGAACTGCCCCTGGAGAAAATGATCAGCCTTCCCTACTTCTGGTATCCATTTCTGCCTACTCTATACTCTGCGCCTTCAGAAGTGTTCTTATGGCTATATGGTGGTCTGGCCAAGGTTAAAAACACTTAATCTTAAAAAACAACCAATGAAGAATCCCTCTGAATAGTTCAGATCCCTTTTTCAGGTTCATTGTACACACATGAGCCCTTTCTAAGTTAGCAGATGACACTGCATTGAAGGGATGAGTGGACAGCTCAAAGGTAGAGCTATCATTCAGAAAAGACCTTGACTGAGCTACAGGAACATGACAGCAGGAACATCATTAAATTCAGCAACTACACATGCAGTGCTCTGCACCTGTGATGGAACATGGACAAGCACTGGTACGAGCTGGTGACTGACTAGGTAGATAGCAAGAATTGGCCAGCACTGGGACAAGTTGCCCAGAGGGGCTGTGGAATCTTCCTGTGGCATCTCAAAATGTGCCTGACAAGCCATGGCCAGCTTGCTCTTATTTTGAACTTGAAATCACTTTCAACAGGAAGCTGGACTAGAGATCTCCATAGGTTCTTTCCAGTCTCCATTTTCCATGATTCAACATGTGTGCTGGCACAAAGAAAGCAGGAGCAGTTCACAGAAAACATGAGTTAGTTCTGTCATGGTAATGCCTCTTTAAATCAGTCCTTGAACTACAGTGTTGTGAGAAACTTGTACATATTACTTTTTCATTTGGGTTTTGGGCTTGTTTGGGTTCCTTTTGTTTGTTTCTTAAAAATGAAAGCTGCTGTTTGGCATTGATTTGATGCAGTAATCAGGAAATTCTTATGAAAATAACATTTTCATCTAAAAATTTGTGTTTGGCATTAAAAACATGTAATTACAGTCTGAGACTTTTCATTATGGCCAATACTTAAAAATTTTGAAGATATCAAGCAGCTAGAAAAGAGGAAAACTGGAATGCAAATTAGCCGTAATGACACCTAGCACACAGAAGGCTGGCTCTGATATAAACTTGCCCACTTGAACTGAGAAGCTTCTGGTATATTTCTAGATCTGCAAAAGTAAAAGTGATTTCAAGTGAGAAGCAGGAAGGTCACTTCAGAAAAACACAGTTGCTAGGAAACATCCCTAACGTTTTTAGTATTTCTGTTCAAATTCTCTCGATTGCATTTCAGGCTATATATGAGAAGCAGAATTAAAAATTATGTCTGCCCTGATATTAGGTTTTTATTTTGCATTACAAAAACTGTCTATTGTCAGGCTTGGTATTTGTAGGGATGCAGCAACCCACACAGAACACACAGCCTACACTCAGAGCTGACTGTTAAGGTAAACACTACCTAAAAACATCCACCGTTCACATCACCACCCTTTTTTAGATCTACAGATCTCACTTAGACATCCATTCCTATTAAAACCTATAGGAAACAGCTATAAAACAAATCATTTTACCACAATGAAATTTTGGAGATTTTTGGTTAATTCTATTGGAGAACCTTGAATAGTAGTCTTTTTACGTGTACTTTTATTAGCTTTCAGAGAAGACAAAAAAATTAAAATATAAAGCTCAATTTACCTGATTCAATTTTATTGAGTATTTTTCTTGCACACTGTACAAAGGCCTCTTCAACATTTTCTCCCGTTAGAGCACTTGTTTCCAAGAACATCAGCTCTGCATTTGACACAAAAAAACCCCAATCTCAAAACAAGTCTGGAATACCTGATATACTAGTTCGAAGTATGAAAGCTAGGAGCAATAAAAACATTCTTACAGAGATCTACAGTCAGATAGCATGTTCCAGAAAATTAGCTTTTGATGGCAAAACACCAAAAAATGTCCTCTGAAATTTTTATATCAACCTTAGAAAGCTGGAATCCAAAGATAATAACCTGCACTTTGCATGCAAAATAGCCCATGAAACCAACAAACTTCATAAAGTTTTCTACTACCAGAAGCTATATGCAAAAGCAAAGCCAGTAACCAGAGCTGGTAGAAAAGAGTATAATTGATTTATAAAAGCAAAACCAGATTTTGCTGATGGCAGGACCCCATAAAACCTTGTTTATTATCTACAGAGTCTATAAGATGCTGAAAAATAGGAAATCGTGTTCTTTTCTCCTCAGCCCTTTGGAGGCAAGGCAATACCTGAAGTTGTGTTACATTCCCTTGGGAATATATCTCCAAACAGAAGGTATTCTTTAGGTAGCAGATGCAACTGGAAGAGTCACCAGTAATGAGACTTAAATAGTACATATGCTTTTCACTGCAGGACTGTCTCTCTGTGCCTCCTGTACTGACACAACCCTTTTCGGTAGACAAGGCACAGTGGGTAAAGTACACCTTAACTGCACAAAAAAATTAAATTATTTTAAGCATTATGCATCTTTGAATGCTACATGAAGATTTTGTACTACTTACCATTTTCCTGTGCAAACCGGGATGCTTCTAAAAAAGTAACTTCACGATCTGCATCAAGATCCTTTTTGTTTCCACACAGTATTATCACAATATTTTGGCTTGCTAACATTCTTGCATCCGTCAACCAATTAGTAAGTGCATTGTAGGTTTCCCGGCTATGTAGAAAATGACATCCTCTATTAGAACACACTCATTTCTTGTGAACAGACCACTGAACTAAAACTCAGATGGCAAATCTGTGTTTGTGGCAAACAACAAACTGTTGCTAGTCAGGCAAGGCACCTACACGTCTCAATGTGCCAATGATGAACTGGGAAGAGTATCAAATTCCTTCATGAAACTATTTAAAAACTTTAGTTTTTAAAAAGCAAAATTAAATCAACCACAATATATGAACACACACAATTATAAAATACCCTGTTACTGTGAAAAGCTAAAATTTTAAGTTTTAATCTAATTTCAGCCTTTTGTGCATGAAGTCTTGGGATAACAGAACGAGTTATTGCTTAACTTGGAATTCTAGTGATACTTAAATGTCAGGTGGAACTGTAAGGATTTACTAGGCTTGTGCAGATTAGCACGTTTGAACCTTCACATCTGTGTCAAGACTTGTATTGTAGGCAGTCACTCTGCATACACCATTTGTTAGCAATTGTAGCAGTGGTCAGAGAGAAAGCCTTCAAGCCGTAAGACTGACAGCTGAGTCCAACAGATCTTAAGCACATAACACAGATTTGAAAGACTGCTGAGAGAACAGTCCACTCACAGGGCAACAAGCAACAGATGTGGTGAATCATATTAACCAACACAAATGATCTGACAAGTATCAGTCCATGGTGGCAGCAAAAACACAGACGTGTAATGGTAAGGTACTTTACTGCTGCCTATAATATTAAAATACTAAAAGATTAACAGAATTTTGTGATACAGTTATGGAATGTGGAGGCAGTGCTATTTTCTCCAGAGGATGACCTACTATACCAGCATACTAATCAGCAGTTTCCACAAATAAGTGTGTGCTGCCTTGGCTAAGGGTGGCTGAGGTCTCCTTTTGGTTTCCGTGGCAAAGCTTGCTGAGCCAGTGATTGCATGTGGTCCACCATGATTAGACCAGCTACTGGTGGGCCACTACCCATGTATTTGTCTAAACCCCTTAGGACTGTTTACATTTCTGGCATTCACAATATCTCATGTAAGCACATTCCAGAACTTAAATATGCACTGAAACAGAAGTACTTTTTCTACTTTCTTTTCTTTTTGCCCATTCTCCATTAGAGGATTAGGTACTTGGGGAAGGATCATTATGCAATAATTCAAAGAGCTGCTAGCTTTCTTACCTGGTTATATCATAGACAAGCAAAGCACCTGCAGCTCCTCTATAATAACTTCTTGTTACAGACCTGAAATAGAATTACAGATACACATTTCTGTGATATTTTCATTGTTTAGAATCTGCGTTAATATAATACAATCTATATTATGAAACAGAGTTCTCATTTATATATTTAAAGTAAAACATGTTTTTTAGACAAGGTTATCAGCTGTGTGGCAGCAGACTATTTACAGCTAGGATTTTGATGAAGCACTTTCACTAAATATAGCTGTACAGGGGTTCTCAAAGTCCATTATCACCTGCATGCTGCTGAAGGTATACATATCATTATGTATGACCAGATACAGAACTGGGAGCTGATATGTAGCCAACAAACTGAAGAGATCTCATTAATGAACACTACATATCACTGCCCAGCTTTACCTAGTCAGAGGTATACCCACAGAATTTATCTAATTGAGAACATTTACCTGGATTGCTGCACATTACTCAGACTTGTACCATCATACTCACCTCTGTTAACCACCCCTCTCCCAAACCAAACACCAGACACACATTTGAACTCCCAAAAATATAAAAAAAATTGATGTCTTATTTGAGGGTGAACGTACTCAAGAATACATTAAGAGTTTTACTGAGTTTGATCTATGCTTCAGATGTAGAATACAGTTAAAATACAGCATTGAAAGTGCTGATTCTAAGCTGACAAATAGATTGCTTTTTCTTTAAGAAACTTATGATATCTCAGTCTTTATAGAAGTGTATTTCCTCAAACGAATTTGACTGGGTTTTTTTCTCCTCTAATGAAACAAAATTATCATGTGCAATTGTTTTCATGCAGATTTTGAACAGCTTACAACTTCCTGGAGTTTATTTATTCCAAACAATAGAAGGTCTACTAAACACAGAGTTAAGTACATACACTTAGTTAAAAAATGATTGAGTTTGGCTGGTAACCAAGCTTTTAGTCACCTATTCTACTCATATACCTTAACAGAAAATACCCAATGAAAGAAAAGGCAGAACGTCAGATCCTGCAAAGCAGCACTGCTTTACTGAAATGGATGGATCTATGTTGCTATGTCCAAGTTGGAAAAGCAGACAAACAACTGCACTGATGAAGAAACTATGAGTATTTATAAGCAGGGGTAAATAATAGCCAAGACCCTCAACAACAATTCAATAACACTTAACAAAATGATCAGAAAGCGTACCTGAATCTCTCTTGTCCTGCTGTATCCCATATCTGCAATTTTACATATTTACCGCCAACATTTATGATCTTGGAACCAAATTCCACTCCTATAGTATGATTTGAGTCATCTTTGACTACAAAAAAACCAAGAAATAAACCCAGACTTACTTGGAGAACATTTAGAATGAATAACTGATTTTTACATTAAGAAAATTCAGATATAAACAGAACTCCTCAGTGTTCAAATGACAAACTACTTCCTGAACCATCAAATTCAGTGCCACTCACAAGTCTACTCCCAGCACAAAGAAATAAACATTTTTACAATTTTTTAACTGTTTATTTAATTCAAAATTACTATTAGAACGGCCTGCTTTAAATAAGTTCCAGTTCACTTTAATAAATGGTGAGCTGCTATGTTTCAAGTTCAATCACAGAATCACTCCATGTTCCTGAGTGGTTACACATTATTATCCTAACATATTTCTCAAGAGATAAGGTGAATTACCATTTTGTTGAGAAAGACAACAGTCACCTTAAATTTACAAAGGTTTCTAAAAGCACACTGTTTTTGTTTAATCATTATGCCAAGTGCACTACCCAACAGAAAATTTTCTTTTATACTATCTCGTCATCTCCAAACAGCAACCACAATGGAATCTCCAGCAGTATTTATCATAGAACACAGTCCTTGACAAAGAAAACAGCATGACTAATGATTTAGAAATATACTACCAGCTTTCTAAATCTACTCAAGCAATTCAACTTTTCTTTCTTTTTTTCTAAAGGACCAAGCTTACAGCTGCAAGATGTAAGTCTCACAAAAAGTCAGTATTTACATCAACATCCTGTTATATTTATTTAAGAGTAACAGAGAACAATTTTCCACATTAAGCTTTTGATTAGAGGCAAACAGTGAGCAATAAAGACTTATACCATGGTTCTGAACACAATTCTTAGCCAAAATCCTCATGTACACAAATAAGAGAATTACAGGAACTTCCATACAAGGCAGAGTGCTACAAAGCATGTAGTACAAAGCAATAAAAAACTCTTACTGTGCTTCACATATACTTACACTTCTTTTCAATGAACTGGTGTAGCAAACAGGATTTTCCAGTTCCAGCATTTCCTATGACCAAGAACTTAAACAGGAAATCTGAAGATTGAAAGGAAAAAAACCTATTAAATTTTAGTACACACTCACATTTTTGCCACAAGCCATCTATTCTCCAGTAGCTGTTAACAGATGACAAAACCAGCAGAATAACAACAAATCTGAAGAATAACCTAGTGTGTTCAACAGTGATGTTACAAAGAATGCTGCTTGTTTATGGAAAAACAAGATGGAAAAAAAGATGGAAATGGCTGAATCTGAATTCAGTTAGAATTAAACTCATTTAAAGCGTATATAAGCTACTAACTAGAGCCACTACAAATGTCCTATAATAATGATGTAATTTTTAAAAGTATCTATATTTTTGTATTATTTTTTTAATTTATTTTTTAAATTTATTTTATTCACATTAATTTGAACTTCTCTATATAACTTTTTAATACTTGTACTTTGTTTTAATCCATGTAAAGATGGGCCAGATGAAATATTTTTCTACAAAATTTAAAGGGAAGAGGTAATTTTATTCTGGGATGCTTGTTTCCACATTTCCTCCACACCGTAAATTAAGATACAAGTATTTGTGTCACCTTACCTATTTATGAGCCATTTACATTACTGTTCATTGGTAAGACAGGTATTCAAGATATGTGTCCCATTCGTATTATTTTAACAGTTTCATATAATGCTTTAATGCTATGTCACCAAATCTGCTTTAGTTTCACTAAAGACTGAAAAAACCCTCCCTGTCTTACTGCTCTCAAAATGCATAAACTGTGACAACAAAGCTTACAATTGCTTCCCCCAATATATCACCACCTAGGCAACCTTTACAGTTCATGCAAGATTTGCTATTTATTTTTCTACCAGCAGCAGAGTTTTTTATCTTTATTGCACAGTTTCTTTTATAAACACAGTATGTCTCCAGAAGACATCTGGTAAACACGCAATGAAAAGAATTAAGTTTGCAGTATCAACAAAAATAAAAACATTAATTTTTGTAATAGTGTTCAAAGCTGTCAAAAGTGTTACACAGATACTGGCACAGGGGATGGCAGAACAAAAAGAAAATTAGATTATACAAGGCAAGTCAAAGCGCTAATACAATACTCTATCAGAACCTTGTTTAAATATTTAGTTGTAAGAATTTTGAACTTAAGATGCACATAAATCTATGTGCTCATTCCATTTCATGCAGGAATTATTATGGTGTATCACAAACACCCCCAGGCAACGGTGAAAGGAAAAAGCAAGTTTCTCAAACGCTAAGAAAATTCCCACTGTTAAAAAAATCACTAACAAAACAGAGAGCTTCGAGTCCTGGGAATGTCTACCACCCTTTGTCTTCACCTATATTCCAGATTTTTTTCCTATTTAAAATTAAACAGTGTTTTACTAAGGATTTTTGCTTTTCTACATTATGCCTTTGCATAATTTTTCTTGTTTAAAATGTTGTGAAAGACTTGGTATAGATTCTGTATTCTGTCCTTCTCAGAAAAAGATTGCTGTTTCTTGCTCACAAAATGTGAACATTTACATACTCAAGACATTCTGTTCCAAACTCCTCTCATTCTTCACGCCCCCAACCCAGCTGCTCATGCTTTCTGGATTAAAAAAAACCCAACATTTTCAAAAAGGATTTTCCTTCAGGTTGTGAAAATTTTGTGTGTTATGTCCTGTAAAGAAAGGCCCTTCGTGTCATTTCAGCTGCAAAACATGCTAAAGCTGAGAACGCTTCACTCTATCAAGTCTTCACTGTTAGTATGAAATGCAAATATCACAAGCAGCCCCAAAGTGTGAGGTTAAGAAAAAATTAATCTCAAAGAAAGCCAAGTTTCAATTTTTATGGAAAATATCACTGGTTAGCTGCCTTGTACACCATTTTGTATATTTAAACTACTGTGGGTGTTGCAATCTCATTGGTTTTACCACTTTCAGAGTTTCTCAAAATGCGAGATGTTCTGAGACATAGTCACAATTAAAATAATCTGTTTCTGATATCTGCCATGTACCCAAAAATAAATTTGAAACCCACTTAAAACTGATTGTACTATGCATCTGGTGAATGCTGTTTGTCAGATTTTCTTGTTAAAAACAACTGTAAAATTCAAGTTTACCATCATTTTTTTCCGCAGAAGACTCACATTATTGTTGAAGTATAACAGCTACTGTCAATCTAAAACAGGAAAAGAAGAACCCGAAACTCTACTCCTCCACTAATTTGCACTATGACTGTAAACACTGGCTGTTAAATGTGGCTCACAAAGCCATATTTGTGCAACCCACAAACCCACACTGAACAGCAAATTTGACACTCTGCTTTGTTCTTCACAAACAGGCTGTGGGCCAGCGAGACACTGGGACAAGGGCATTGCTGTCAGGGACTAAACTGGAAGAGCTTCAGAACAGCAGTGTATTTTTCCCTGAGGTGTTTTAAGTCAAGGTGTTTCATATTTTGCTCTGAAAGAAAGAGTGATATTTGGGAATTTTATATTCATGTCTTTAAACTTGTAACATATTATAGCAGCACTTTATAATAGACCCACAATTCCTATCAAGATTCTATTGTGCAAGCCATCTTTTCTACAAATAAATCACTTAGATGCCAGTTGAACACCTGCTTACTTAGCAGACAAAAAATAAATTTCCCTCTAGCAAAACAGCAAACAGGCTCTCTAAGGTGAACCTCGAAAATGCAGTTACAATTCACTTGTTCACAGTATGAAACTAAGGCAAATGTGGTTTATTCCACCATAGAATGGAAATATCAAAATCTTCTAATAAAAAGAAATAAATTAAAAACATTCTGCATCAAAGAAGGCAGCACATGTATACTCACAAAGACTAGGATGCTACAAATGTAACTGTGCTTCCATCAGTTTAAACTCCAAGTTTATGTGAATTGTTCAAACTAGCAAAAGCCTTTTAGACATGTTAACTGGATAACATGGTTCAGGAAATACGGAATACTTTGCACATCTAATCCAGTGCAAGGAAGGGCAAGAAAAAGGCTTTGCCAATACCAAAAGTCAAAAATGCCTAGATTTTACAAGCTTTTAAGTTGACAGCCTAGCATATTAATGAGTAAGGTAATGCCAGGAAAGAATAGGGAGAACATTTTTCATTTTGTTGTTCTGGAACTTCTTTCTTATGTTATTCTGCATGATAACAGGTACCACATCAATTACATTTTTATAACTTATTTTAGTGCTTGATTTAGGACAGGAAATGTCGTCTCTTTAAGCCGTACAGATGTATCTAAAAATTTAGCACAGTTCAGAAACACAGAAACCAAATGAGATTGGACAGATAGCTTCTTTTAGACCAACTGTAGCATTACTGCATACTCAAACTTGGTAAGAACTTTAATACACTCATTCTTTGCAACTTCACTAAATGCAACTCACATTCTAGTGTTTGCACTATTTCTTAATTGTTATAGATTTTCTTTTTGGTGTCCTCTTCCCAGAGGAATTAAGTAACTTTATTTCACAGCTATTTTTTTTTTTTCAATTGACAAAGCAGCTCTGAGCTCCAGCATTCCAGTCAGCTGCCAAGGCTGTCACCCTAGAGAAACTGTTCTTTTGAATTCTGTTGTTCCTCCTTCACAGAAAAGCTGAAAAGCAACATCATTCAGATGTTACAAATGCTTGCTGCCATGCTGGCTACAGAAAAGGTCTAGAAAAGTTAAAGTACTTTGTCTGTAAATAAGATCATCTTTATACAGAAAGGATTTAGGGCAAAACTGAACTCTGTGCCAAAAGGAAAAACGGTCACAAGACATGAGCTACAGAAAGCATAAAAAGAAGAAACATAGCATAGCGTGGGTGTTTAAAGAAATAAAGCAATATAAAGAATCAACTTACTCCCCTCTGTGAGCTACATGCATCACCTGATCCCAAACTGGGTAGGGGGTACAGGAAACAAAACTTACATTCCAGCACAGGTGAAAAAGAGTAGAACTGTGAGTTCACCCTAATGACGCACCAGCAACACAAGCAGCTAAACTATATAAAGTACATGTTGGTTGATGTTTTTTGCATTTTTTTTTTCTTTTGGGAGGTGAGGTGTGAGCTGAGGGGAAATGAGAAGAGAAACAATTGTGGGCTTTGACTCAAGTACCAGCAAAAACAGATGGTTCATGTGCAAACCACCCCCGGACATCCAACCACCTCCTTTGACTGAAGTCTGCTCCAGCAGAAGGAATAATTGAACAGGTTTTGAGCTACTGCAGCTTAGTGTTTAAAATGCAATGAGAATTGTTTCTTATATGCTTGTTAATACTGTAAAGTAGGGTGGGGGATTGGGAAGAAACCAAATTATATACTCAATCTCAGTTTGATCTTCTTCCAACTCCCTGCCAAAGAGTAAAATTTATATTCACTAACTCTCATGCCATGGAGGAAGAAAAGGTCTCCCTGTTATTATTTGTTATCTATTTTGCAGAAGGAAAGACTGCTCTGAAGCATTCCTACTGGCATATACTGCCTCAAAATGAGAGAAAAGAGGAGCTATTCCCACTGCTTACCCTTTTCTCTAGCAGTAAGTTAACAAGATAGACAGGTAGAACAGATAAATCTGACTGTTCCAATCTACATAATGAATGCTTGAAAGAGGAAAGATCTGCTTCCCTACGAGCAAAAGAGCTATGTTCTCTAAGAAATAAAGTCAGATTTGGTACAAACTAGAGGCCAGGGTGATAAATGTGGAGACCATCAGGTAACTGACAGGGAATGGGATGGCAAGAAAAGCATAAATCCAATTGTCCAGACCAGAAAGACTATACATTCTCTGACAATGACAGAGAGTGATGAACTTACGTGAGCAGACTTGGAGTAGTAGATACTAGTGGAGAAAACACAGGGAAGAAGCAAGTGAAGAGATTTGACTAGAATCTTACACATTGCATTTATTCAAAGGTTGTACAACCTTTCTTCTGTCCTTCTACCATTTAAAATCCAAAGGTTGCTTTGCATTTACCTATTGCAGACAAGCTATTTTTATGTCAGTCTGTATTTACCAAAACACAAAAATATGTATATTTTGCCCTGGGAAGCAGGCTAAAACATGCATATGCTGTTACATGGTAACTATCTCCTAAAATGCCATTGCTTCTCAGAAACATTGAGTAAAAATAATTTTTCTAGAGATGTGTTTCCAATACCACAAGATAAACTTTTTAAAGAATGACCTTTTTATCCCAAAAGCAGCAGTAAAATGTTCTTTCTAAACCCAGTCTCAAAATTCATGGAGTTATCTTGTATTCGTGTTTGGTTTGGTTCTGGCATTTTGTAAGGGAAATAAACTAAACGCACAAGAAAGGGATAAACAGAAAGGGATAAACAGAAAGCAAGAAAAAAATACAGAACTTATGAAACAGACTGACAGGACAGAAAATATGAATTGTGACTAAAACTCAGTGTAAAGACTGAGAAGCTACAGAACTTGGTTTGAAAAGAGGGAAGAGACAAGAACTCCAGTAAGGGACAGAAAGAGCTGTGAAAAGTGAGTGAACAGAAAAACCTCAAAGCACAGAATGTGACACAGAGGAAGGAACTCATAGAGGAAAAAAACCCAGGAGAAGACATGTAAATTCCCTGAAGTGGATAATGAAGTACAATAGGCAGAAAAGATATACCAGAGGAAAGTCTCTTTATTCCTCATGGATTGAGGAAAAAACCCAAACAAGCCCTCCTTTCAAAGGGAAGAGAAGTTGAAACCTCACAGCAAAATTCAAGTCATATGAAAGTCAGACAGAAAAATGACATTGGAAAAAAAAACAAAACCAACACACCAAACCAACCACCAGCCAGTTTCCTGAGCCTATCTGTATGGGATGAAAAGCTTGAGGTTACATAATCAGAATGGTTCCTAATTCAGGTGACAAGAAGAAAAATCCAATTCATGAATAAGCATCTACAAGGGCAGAAGCTACAGGGATTCCAGCACTGAGGGGATACAGTGACCACTGGTCTCAGTCACCAGGGGAAACTGTTCTAATACTTCTCTCATCCTTGATGGTCACGTTACAGCTCTTCAGAAACAAACCACTCTTTGTTAGGACAGTAAGCACATTAAATCCCAGAAAGTTCATCAAACACAGAAGATCAATGATTTTGTCACACTGTACTGTTTACTTTGATCTATCAATGGGGCTGCTACATACGTGGACAAGACACTGCAAAATTAGATACTGACTATTACAGTCAGAGGTCATATGGCCATTGTTAAATTTTATGCTATAACTTAGTTTTTACTCTAGCTTTTCTAAAACTTGACACTCTCAAGCATTCTAGCTCAGAATATTTTGTGTATGCATAGGACAGATATGGAAATTCAAAAGGGTAACACAAGGTTGTTCAAAAGGAACAACCCACAACTGCAAACCCTCCATTTCCAAGGGCTTGTTTTTCTAGGACAACAAAATAATCCAAAAGTATCTACACCTACAGTGGGTTTACAATCCCTATTCTGCATCACCAGAACAATGCAAAATATGTTGAAATGTTCTTGTTTAAGATGCCAGTCATCTCTTTAGCTTACTTAGTATCACAGCATTCAAAGAGGAGCATTACTGAAATCCTGTCACCTCTGGTTTTCTACCAACCCATTTACTCACGGACCACCAATCGCACTGTAAGCACAGCTGAAGTGACCTCAGTTCTTGATCACAGGAGTTTAGAGCACAAAGAACTGGTTCAAACTCAAATCCAGATCTACAAAGCACATCCTTCAGGTTTCTATAGGTAAGTTTTGCATGTTTCTAAGAAGTATAGACAAGAGAAGCAGGGTCTTAGTATCCCAATGTTTGCACTTCAAGGGCTGCCCCATACTCTTGCCTCCTTTTTAGTTCTGTGCATTTGCTGTGCACCAAAGCACTGACCAGTAGGACAAAACATCAAGCACTGTTGACTAGAGTATTGAAAATAAACTGACTTACACAGGAGAATCAATCAGGTCAGTCAGTCTACTAGTAAGAACTCCTGGTGGCCATACCAGCCTCCCTCACATTTAGCAGAATTGTTGTGTCCAATTGTGCTTTAATTATCCAAACTACTACTTATTTTCAAGACTCTGCTCCAAAAGCAAGAGTATGCAAATCCAGCTTAAAAGTCTGAACCGCTACTGAAGAACCATAGAAGATGCTGAATTGGAAGGAACCCATCTGGACCACTGAGTCCAACTCCTGGTCTTGTGGAGGACACCCCAAGTATCACACCATGTTCCTGTGAGTGTTGTCCAAATGCTTCTTGAACTCAGGTAGGCTTGGTGCTATGACCACTTCCCCTGGGGAGCCTTCTCCAGTGCCCAAACACACTCAGAGAAGACATTGCAACAAAGCTAGAAAAATGACATGTGAAAGGGTTTATCACAGCACTCAATTCTGATCTTACTCTCATGGACTATATGTTTACATGTACAGCAGCATCTTTACACTGCAAAATATTATGGCATGGAATTGGGAGAAAAGTAAAATCTATTCAAGGAGAGTTGTTTCAAGCAGAATTATAAAGAAGGGAAATGAATACTATTCAGTTGCTTCTCATCTCCTTCACCTAGCCAGCACCACCAGCTCTGCTTACCTACCTTCGACCCCTCACTTCTCTCGGATGCTTCCCAGCTAGGCGCTGACACACCCTGTCAGTGCCTGCGCTCCGACTTACTCCAAGGGGTGTTTTCCTACCGGCAGCAGTGAGACATCCATGCCAACTCACTCTCGCAGTCAACTCTTTTTGATGCCTGCCCATCTGAGCCAACAGGGCCGAAGCCCTCTGAAGCGCACACAGCCTCCAGCTAAAGAAAGGGGCGGCTGCTCCCAGCGGCCGTGCACTGCGAGCTGCCCCCCGAGCACCCTGAGGCACAGCGAGGCCGGTGCCCCCTCACGGTGCAGGATGACTGGGGGTGCTCCGGGCCGCGCCCGCCGGGCAGTCACGGCCCGCAGGGGCAGGCGCTGCGGGGCTCCGGGCAGTGTCCGACCCCAGATTGCCCTCCTGCCGTCCAGGCTCCATCCCCGCTCCTCGGGGGACACCGCCCTGCCCCGGGCCCGCTCCCCGGGAGGAGAGGAGGGAGAGGAGGGTCCCCCTCGCCCCGCCCCCGGTTCCTACCGTATGTCTCGGACATGGCAGTCTGCGACATCCCGTGAGGGGTCGCCCCCCGCCGCCCGCCGGGCTCGGCGCTCAGCGGCGCGCGGAGCGATCAGGCCGCGGTGCGCGGGCCCGGCTCGGCCCAGCCC